>CM059872.1:11205878-11503838 GCA_030490815.1 Acer saccharum
GGCTAACATTCAGATGCTTTCGATTCCATAATGTTTATATATGACTTTCCATGATGCCATCACAATCATCTCCCACGCTTTCAATTACTTTTCATTACCTTTTCATGTTAGCCTCTTATAATTCTGATTTTCTATTCTTTCATGAATTGCCTATGTTTTACAGGACCTACATTATTCATATATATTCCCCTTATTATTTTCAGATGGCTTTGGACCCAACCTTCTTATATCCGATCATGAGGGAGGATCAATGCAAGATCTCGAAAAGTCGGCAGCACTGTAACATTCTTGTTGACATTGACAAAGTATTGGCAGATTACACATTTTAGAGGTGTTTAAGCAAGAACCTTTCGATCACTACCTTGGTCTGCATTTGCCTATCATGTACATGGAAAGGTTTTGCATTCTATTCTGAAAAGGCAGATCGAATATACCAGTAGGTCTGATAATGCATCACCACCTCGAGATGATGAAATGTGGTTTGGGCTGGGTAGGCAACACATCGTTTCAGTCAAGTTGAGTTTTGCCTATGTTCTGGGCTAAAATGGGTAAATTGCCAGAAGGATTAATAAGGGCGAAATATACTCCAACGGAAAATAGCCTATAAGCAAGACATTTCCAGAACCAACCTACGTACGATTCTTTGTTCCAAACTTTTAAATGACTGACTGACGATCAAGGTGAAGATGGCCTGAAGATGGCAAATCTGTTGGTTATAGGATATCTTATGCACTCTCGATACACGTGACCGGGTACCGCTATGGATGTTTGCATTAGTGGACGACGTAACTTTCGAAGGTTTTCCATGGGGTTCATACGTGTATAGTTATACTTTGAACCGGCTGAAAAATGCTATACACAAAAACGTTGACAATCTGAGACCCAAACTGTCAACGAATCAGGTGTTGGGAGGAAGGTAAACAAGATCACAGGATGCAGGTCCTTCCAAAGGAAATGCAAAAAGAAGAAGAATTAAAAAGACTGAAAGCAAACCTGAAGCAGACAAGAATGAGTCATACTCCAAAACAATCGAAGCAGGTGTTGAAGGAGAAGGTAAACAAGAATCACAGAACGCAGGTCCTTCTAAAGGAAATGCAAAAAAAAGAAGAATTAAAAAGACTGAAAGCAAACCCGAAGCAGACAGAATGAGTTATACTCCAAAACAATCGAAGCAGATGTTGAAGGAGAAGGTAAACAAGAATCACAGAACGTAGGTCCTTCCAAAGGAAATGCAAAAATAGAAGAATAAAAAAGACTGAAAGTAAACCTGAATCGAAACCTTCCATCACTTACAACCTTTCTGGGTTTCTTCTCTCTTTTCAGGTATTTACACCGACCACTATGGCTTAAATACCTGTAAGGATTCCCATATCTTGATTGGCTTATTTCGTGGACAAACCACGTGTTGGGGATTGTATGTAAAGGTAGCTTAAGTGATTGTTATTCAAGCTCAAGACCCTTCATGTCCTTAAGGTTGATAAGCACCAAAGGTAATCTTTTATGTGCTTAATTTGCTTTGAAGAGATTGTGCACACACACACTCACATCTCATGCTTAATTCATTTTCTTGTATGTTGTGTATGTGTTGTTATTATGTGCTCATTAATGTTCATTAACATCTCTTCTTGCATGGTAGTTTGATTGCTTCTTGCATCGTCTTTTGCCTTATCATGATTAGGCTTAGAAGTCATGCATTGTAAAGGGCGCTGTTCAAAGCGCTCTACAAAGCGCTGTTCTGAACAGTGCCCACAAGACCTGATGCAAAAATGGTCTTTTAAATGCATTAGGTCTGATGCATTTTGATGTGGCGCTGTACAAAGCGCTGTACGTACAGCGCCCATCTCAGACCCGAGAGATCAGAGTTGGGGCGCTATACAGGTGCTGTACAGAAGCGCTCTACGTACAGCGCCCAAGGCAAAAACAGGGCAACTTATTCAAAACGACCACACTTTGGTTTGGTGTAAGGTTCATGATTTGTATTGGCTTGATTCCATTACAAAACACTCCTATTTGTATTAGTTGTTGCTTAGGATATTCTTTGAAGAAAGGAAGCTTAAAAGGTGAAGAGCAACGTCTAGTGCAAAAGTCGTCTTCAAGAGGTGAAAAGCATCAAAGGTATATCTTGACTCCTATCCTCTTGCAAGGCGTTAGCGCACACACACAATTCATACATGTGTGTCCCTGCATCATGGTTCAAACATTTGGTATAACACATTCACACATCTCATAGTATGCTCATGCATTGATCTTTATAGATAAACATTGTAGAATTGCATGCTTTGTGACTATCTCTTTGATATGGCATGCTTGTGTGAATTAGTGTTTGTATGTTTCTGTTATTTTGTATTTGGACTTGAATATGCTCTATTATGATGCCTTATTGAGTTCTGGTCGTTTTGGTTACTCATTCATAAGGTTTCGAGTCCAAACGATGTAGATACGCTACTTTTTGTTCTCTTTCGTTGAGTTGACTTCATCGTCATTTTCCGAGATGATTTCTCAACCATTTTTCAAAGTTGTGTAGTCGTCATTGTGCATGAGAGATTCATGGTTCGTAATCCGAAAATGGATTCGAAATCGGAGTTCGGATGCCCAAGATACGGCTGAAGAATCGAAGGAGTGCGCGAGAGACATGGGTGGCCGTGGGCCCCACGGCCAGAGGGGCTCTTTGCCCCCGTGACGCCCACGCACCCCCATGGGATGGGTGATGTGGCCTCATGTGATTGGCCCTGAAAACTCTTCTCTCTCCTCTTTTTAAACTCCTCTCCTTCCCTCCACATGTGTTGAAGATTTTCAAGAACTTGAAGAACATTTCTGCAGAATTTCTTCACATTTTTGTTTTCTTATTTTGATCATAACTTTCTCATACGAACTCGAAATCAATCGATTCAAAAGCCATAATTGTTGGTCTTGAGAAGAGCTACAAACACCAAGCATTTCTAGAGGGAGTTGACTTCGTCATTGTTCCCAGCAGCCTGATCTTCATTACGAGTTCAAGGTTGTTTGTTCAACTTCTTCTTTTTCAATTTCATCTTTGATCATCTCTTGATTCTTACTATTTGATTGATGAAATTTGTTGAGAAGTATGTTAGATCATATGCTAGGGGTGTTTGATCATTTGTCAATTGAGGTTTTAGCTTTGTAATTTCTCTTGAACATATATGCTAAACTTGATTTTGTTTGAAATTGATTCTAGAAAATGTATATATGATGTGTCTCATATTATTTTCTAGGTTCTATTTCATGATCTAAGAACTAGGTTTTTAGTGTGATATATTGAATAATCATACCTTGTTCTTATTGATTTCTAGATAATCTTGTGATTGTGTATTGAAAGCATATTCTAGATTATCATTGAACATGTACATTTAGCTTGATTGATCATCTAGCTTAATTTGATTGTGTTTGCATCACTTGCATCACTTAGATCATAGCCTTGCATTAGGTTGAAGTCTCTAGCAAAGTGAGTGAAGCTTTGTGGATAGAGCAAGGAAGTCTTGATTAGAGTCGGGAGGACTCAGATAATCAAGCAAGGAAGACTTGTCTAGGGTCGGGAGGATTCGGATAGGCAAGCAAGAAATCGTCCTAGAGACGTGAGCGTCTTGGATAGGAAGTGCTTTCTAGAGGTGTAGGATACATCTCGGATAGGAAGTAGGCTTAGTGATTCACTAGCCCAAGGGTAGATTAGGAGTTGATAGCTTGAGCGGATATCATGAGTTGGTAGCTTGAGTGGTAAGTCCTTTTTCACATAGTGGATTGCTTTTGGTGGTTTTATGGTATCAACCCATGGATGTTTCCTCTTTGAGGTTTTACCACGTAAAAACACTTGTGTTCATTTTTGTTTTTATTTTTTTTATCTTCCATATCTTACATTGATTGCATATCTTGTAAATTGATTAACTCTTGTATTAGTGAAATCAATTCATTTGCTAAATCTAATCAAGTGTGCATTTTCTTTGTTATATTCCGCATTATTTTTAAATTGGAAATTTACACTACTACTTAAGGGAAATTTCATTTGGCCCCCTATATATGCCACTTTGACTTTAGGTCAATCAAGTGAGTTGATTTTCAAATTTCATACTTAGAATAATTTTCAAGCAAAGAAAAATACAAAAGAACTCACCTTTAACCACTCAAATCAAATCATTTGTGCATCAAATTTCATATTGCATCTTCTATGTCTATATAGAAAGCATCCATGTATGGGTTTGCATCATCACAACTTGCTTGGTAAGATTTTGATTAAGTTCATCTTATTTTAGTATTTTTACTATCAAGCTATTCTCTTTTAATTTACTTGTATGTTTTGATCATATGATAAATACAAGAATAGAGAATTAATTGTGATGAATTGATTGAGTGTTGTATTGTGATAGCTAATTAGGTTTTTGACTAATCTTGATTAGCTAAGCTATTTGACATGTCATTTAGCATTTGATATCTAGGGTTGATTTAATTGAATATATCATCATCCTAGATAAGCAACTAAGGTTCCCTAGCCTTGTTTGTTATTTGAATATTCATACATATTCACATAGGTTGCATAATCTCTTCATAGAGAATTAAATCTTGAGGCTAAGATTGTTTAGGCCTCAAGCAATTGGACTAGAGCCACTTTTAAAGGCCTGCATGGTAGAAGTGGGAGGTTATTGACCGGAGTGTTAGACGAGGTCTACATAGGTTGTAAACTCCATTTCAATTAGTAGATTTCGAGGTTCGAGTGTGGCGCACTAAACAGCCCGTGGTTTTTCCCAGTGGTTGGGTTTCCACGTATACATCAAGTGTTATTTAATTCCGCATCTTATTACACTTGTTTGTCTTTTTGACTAGTAGGGGCATTTTCGTAAAATTGACTTGCTTGCGAAAATTGGGTAATAATAGTTAAAATCTATTCACCCCCCCTCTAGATTAATATTAAACACACCGAGTATTTGTTTCAATACCAATTGACTGGATCCATTTCCTAACACATGTTTATAATGCTACTTAATGAAAACGTTAATAGGTTTGGGCCGATGAAAGATTTCCTTGTCTGACCGGCGAAATTGGCATTCGTCATGATCGGAGTTATCCACGGTTCAAAAACTAGGAGTTTTTGAACGCTTCGACTGGGTTCGATGAATTTTTTTTCGACAGATGCAATGTATGTGTGTATATACATAATTGTCATGTTAGATTTTTATCTCACTTTAACATTAACAGTAATCCTCTGATATGTGTAGTTGGTAACAGTGGACTTAAAACCTACTCCAGCTGAAATACAGCAAACCTACTTCAAATTAATCGACTTGGACTTCGTCTATGACAGATTTGTTCATATGGGATGCCCTACCCAGCCGTATCGAACTGAGTCTATTAGTGATGATGAAGTAGGGTGTGAATTGCCTGGTGGTATTTCGGATTTGGACAACAGGAAACCAAAAACAAAAACGAACAAATCCATTCCCATCACAAATCGTGTCCACCTTCGGTCCAGAGGACATTGTTTGCCAACAACGAATCTCCTGAGACTACACCCAATCCAAACAGCATGGATGACCCTGACCCAAAGGAGGTTACATATAAAAGTATGTGTGGGATGATGACAAAGGTCTTGTTTGACGTTCTTCCCAGGGTGCTTCCCCAGGTAGCAGTGAAGGATGTGTTGCCTAATGAGGTTATGAAAAAAAATACTTCTGAGGTGATAATAAAGGTGCTGTATAACGTTCTACCCAAGGTGCTTCCTTAGGCACTTAATGACGTGCTCCCTAAGGTCCTCCCTCAGGCACTGAATGACATTCTTCCGAAGTTGATGCCTGCTTATCTGGAGAAGGCGATGCATGACAATTTGTACAATGTGCATGGGAATGCCTCCGACTCTGCCAACAAAAAAGACAAAATTGAGGCAAATGACAATAAGGACTCCGAGGGCACAAAACCGGATGGACATCCTCCCAAAGTCAATGAATCTGAACAGAATAGGTACAATGTGCATGTGACTGCCTCGGACCCTGTTGAAAAAAAAAGACAAATTGAGGAAGTTGATAATAAGATCTCCGAGGCCCCAAAACCGGATGAACATGCTCCCAAAGTCAATGAATTTGAAGTTGCAGTGGAGGTACACATATTCTAATCCAAGTCCTTACATAGTACAATATTATTTGGCTTTCTTAATACCTATTCTGCGTTACCCATTTATTATTTTTGACTTTCTTATTACCTATTCCCGTTATCCAAAAGGGTACATACAAGTTACGGTTTAGTCACTCTTCGAGGTTCTTTGATCATATAGCAATGTTTCTTTGATCATATAACAATGCTTTAATTGCATTAGTTGGTCACAGGCTCGTACAGGGTCCCCTATAGTCTGCAAACGTACGATCGATCTTGAACCTTACAGATCTCCGGTTCCCAACTTGAAGGTCCTGACAGTGGAACATAGTATAATTCCGTTGGAAACAAGACCAGACAACTACCCAGAAAGGGATTTAGAAACCGCGAGGAAGCGGAAGAGATCCAAATTCTGAACAGACGGTGGATCGATCCCGAGACAAGGAAGAAGCGAAAGCGATGAAAAAGCCACAGCTCCTTGATATCAGTGATGATGACGATTTACTTGACACTCAATGCCGCTTTCCTGAAAATCACCGGCGATAATATTTAGTAAATTTAAGCTTTTATTTTTTGTAACCTCTTCATCCTCTTATTATCTATCTTTTATACTTGCATGTAATACATTTCGTGTTCTACCACAGTCTTTACGTGGGTCAAGAAGCGATTTACTCGGTAACATTTTCTCGAAATGAAGTGCAAATCGGTGCTGTTCTCCAACCTGGTAATTATAACTGCTTTTGTACATGGTATTCATTGTCTATGTTATTTATCCCTTTATGATTTGGCCGAACACCTTAAACAATCCTTTTTAATTAAAACCAAAATTCTATCAGCATGTCGACAGCTTTATGGATGTTCTATGGAGGCGGCGTTCATCCAGATATGCGAGTATGCGTAGGATATCACAATGGTTGACTGTTCATTCTATGTAAGTATACCCGACTAAAGTGCGTATCCAACAGTCATTTAATGAGTATAACACATCCCTGTCTTCGACAAATTAACACCAATCCTTTAAACAGAGTAACCTTGCTACAAAATGGGAGATGATCAAGGCAACCTTGCAACCGACGACCTCGGGGGTACGAAAGAGTTGTAGAATAGATTCGGATTCTTGGATTGATAAATTGGCCATTGATGTCATGTCCTTCGTCCATGATGAACGAAGTCTGGAGCTGTGAGAGGTGGTGGGTCAATTATAGTTCGACCCGAGTGGTGGAAAATAAAGTCGGTGGGTTATCTTTCCTGTACTATTTTCCTTATCACTAACATTTCATGTCATCAATTGCTAAACCCGTTTCTCATCTTTTTCTCACCTCCATAGGTTCTAATCCCCTGTAATGTGGGTAACCACTGGGTTCTCTGCCATCTCTTCCTTGAAGATGGGGCGTTCACTTTTTACGACTCAGTGCATGCCAAAAGCAAAGCAGCGTGGAGTGTCAGGTAAATGGACTGTGTTAGTTACCTAATGCCCTCCCTTCTCCACCAGTCTGGGTACTATGAGCATAAGGGGATAGAAGTACATACGAAGCCATTCACGCCTTCTGGTTTCGTCAGAAAAAAATTGCCAACCCAGCATGATGGGTATGTAAGTAATAGTCGTTAATTTCTCGCATAACCCTTTGCAACGGTTGATTTTTTCTTCAGTCTTCATATATGTATTTATTTTCATACTTTCTGTATATGTTTTCACTTTTCAATATCCAGTGTGGTCTACATGTGCCAGTTTGCTGAATTTATATTAGAAAGAAATGAAGAACCTTAGAAATTCCACTTTTCGAGCGTGCCGTTGCTTAGGGCATGGATGGCATATGAGGTTTACACGAACACAACAACGGAGTGAGCCAGCACCATAACCGCCCAGCAATCATTATTTACCATTTGCACATATGTCCTTACCCAATCACATTATCACTGGACATTGCACTCGTGTGTAAGATGTACTTTTTCAAAGCATTGTCAACACATCATCATTCTCATGTTAGGATTATGCTCAATAGCAAGAGTGTAATAGTGTTTTTGACAATCTATTCATATTAATAAAATGTGATTTCTAGTTTAACAAATCTTATAGCATTTATAGTTTAATTATTATAATTGTCAAAGTAAATAATCATAAGGTCTAAAGACTATGAGAAAAGAAGAATTGTTCGTACATCTGGATATGTATGAGGTAGACACAATTCTTTAGTTAGTCTTGAATATTGTTCACACTTAAGTTAAAGGTTGGGCACCTTTATCTTGTTAAAGTTGTAGAATTCTTTTGCTAGCATTTGAGTGGGATCAAATGAGATATGATGAGTTAAAATCATCGGAGTGTCTTCGAGCAAAAGAATCTAGTGCACTGGGTGCATTGAACTGGATCACAATGAAATACTTTATCTATAACCGTCAGTAGATAAAAGTCTTTTCATTATCAGGACAATCGGAGAGTCTATCTTAATCCTGAGATAAATGATGGACTTATGTTGCAAGTGATATCATTTGAGTTATCAATGAGTACGATTATATCGCATAGTCTATCCTCGATAGTTTGGTGATATTCATTTGTTAATCGATAGAGGACTTCATTTATAGATATGGATATCGTGGCTCCATTTATAAATGAGAGTATAATATCATCATATGGATGTTTTGAGGTAATTGGATATTAAATCTCAACGTTGAGTTTTCGATAGTGTCTATTGAAAACATGGCTTCTGGACAAGTCAAATATCCAAGTTCAAAACGTGGTCATATGAGTAAATATGGTAACTTGGAGAGTTAGGCGGTCTATGAACTCTTGGCGATTACTGATATTAATCACGAGGATACACTATCTCCAATATGATTGTCTAGGGTATGAATGAGGAACATCTTCCTTTTCTATCTTTATTTAAGAGTTCAGTTTTAGCTCTTTAGTGGAATGAGTTAAAATTAATGGATCGGACCTAAGTGAATCATTTGTTGATTGTGATTAGGTTATGTCTATTGAAGCTTAAATTTAGATGGCCCGCCAAATCCCCAATCCACACGGACTTGCATGGATCACTTGATATATTCTACCGGACCAATTTATGGGTCCATTTAGAATTGCATTTAATATATAAGAATATAATTTGCACATTATTTATTTAATGGGCTGCTCAATTATTATATATTAATGAAAGACATGTGGGCTTGTTTCTTTTAGTAAGAATGGGTCTGGTTCACATGTGGGCTTTTTGTTTAAAGTCCAATGGATTAAATGAAATAAGAAAATAATATTTGACCCATTTATTTTAAGTGGGGCGGCAAGGGTTAATATATTAGCCTATATATTATTTTGTTTCATTGTTTAATTAAATAAAAATTAATTAATTTATTAATTAATTGTTTAATTAAGAAACAAATTTTTTCTGATCAGGAAATATGTTTCCTAGAGTTATACTATTGGTAGTAGTATACTAAAAGTAAAAAACTTATTTGGTAAGAAAATAAATAATAAGGTTTATTTATTTAATCAAATAAGGAAGTCTTTGAGATAGTCACAAATACACTAAAGAGTTGGATTAGGGTTGGAATTCTAAGGAAATCTACCTAGGGTTAGGATTTAAGTCAAAAGACAAATCCTACATGGTAAATGATTTTGGCCACAATATATAAATATATATTAATATATAAGGCTGAAAATATATATGCATGCAGTATTAAGTGCCGTAAGACATATGATTCTAGCAAACATACATGTGGGTGCCGCAAGATATATTATGCTTGCAAAATATATATGTGGTGGCGTGCAGCATCAGTGCACTTTGAGAGGTGTGCAGATTTTATGCAATATATATATTTTATATATATAGATATTATATATAGGTTGAATTTGGCTAACCCTACTTGGAAGGCTTGAGAGTTTTTCTTTTGCTTAAAAAATAGAATCCAACTCTAGTGATTAGTGTGTGTTGATTTCGACCAAGACATAAAGAGTGAATAGATTATTCTTTGATGGTACACTAATTGCTTGTTCATCAATAAGCTTGTGTGTACAACATCGATTTAGGTTCACGCGAGTTTCGATCATTAGATTGAGAACTCAAAAGTGACCGGAATAATCTTAGTCTTCTTTTGATTATTTTGTGACTAACAAAAGAAAAAGAAAAGTTTGTTTGTCCATTCTCAGGTTTGCAATTCAAAGAAAAGGGACCACGCTCCTAGGTGATTCATGTTCGTGCTAGGATTGAAGATCTTGCGGATTACCATCGACGTAAGTCAATCGGATCACGCGACAAAAGGTATTCTTCTTTTGTTAGATAATATATATGTTTAATTAATTAAAGGGTTTAAGGTTCATAAAAAAAAAATTTTAAAAGTCACTAAATCTATTTTTAGTCTCACTTCTGCTGCGTGTACTTCTTGGTATTTTTCCCTACATCTCACACGATAAAACAACTATTACTCCAACGTAACCGATATAAAATGTGTTGCAATAATTACACGATAATGGTCCATATATACACAGTGGTCTGATTAATCTTTGTATTAATATGATTTTGATTAATACCTCACTAAATAGAAACGGTTGCGTCATATTCATTACGTTAGTGTAAAGTAATCAGCAATTAACCTTTACAAACGATTGACGATTCCTTGGGCAATCCTCTTTGCCATGCATCTCTTTAACATTTAATACCCATAGTACACGATAAAAAACTTGTCGTAGATAACACGGTGGCAAGAGATTTCGAAATCCACCATGTAAAACGTAATATATACACGATAGAATTGATCACCGTGTCACATATTTTCTGACGATACCTTCTAAAATATAACACCTAGCACTTTTGGTGACCCAGTCACCCCCTATCTAAGGGGTTGAGCATTACCCCGTCCCCGGTAAGTAATTAACCTTGTTATAACCTACTTTTATAATCTAAACATAAGAACACCACTTGAAAACATACATAAAAAAAACCCAGAAAATTAACCCACCGTCCACCTCACAACCAATCAACCCTTTTTCTGTAAAATCAAATCAAATAGAGGTCCCAGTCTCCACCTTACACTTTTTGGGTTACAATTTGAAACTGAATTTTTTAGTTAATAACAGGTAGGTGGAGGTTCGGATCAAGATTTAAAGCTATTGTGATAGCTTAGGCATCTCCCATGAGTTTTCGACTCCTAGGACACCTCAACAAAATGGAGTTGTTGAGAGGAAGAATAGGTCCTTCAAGAAATGGCCCGAGTGATGTTGCTTAGCAACATGTCCCTAGAACCTATGGGCCGAAGCCGTCAATACGGGTTGCTATATAAGGAATCGTGTGTTCCTAAGGCCCGGATCTAGAAACACCTCCTATGAGTTATGGAAGGGTAGAAAGCCAAATGTTAGCTACTTCCACACATTTGGAAGCAAATGCTACATTTTAAATGATCGTGATCAACTTGGCAAGTTTGATGCTAAGAGTGATGAGGGTATCTTTATTGGCTATGCCTTGAATAGTAAAGCCTATAGAGTTTTCAACTTGAAGACTCGAACCGTCATGGAATCATCAAATGTTGTCATTGATGATACAAGGCTCAAGTCTAATGACCATGAGGAGGAGGAAGTTTTAAAGGATGACTCTCCTTTGGAGGTTGTGGTGACTCCCAATGTTGGGACGTCCAATGACAATAATGAAGTCACACAACCTATTACTAGAGTCCCTCTCTTGGACTCTAATGAACCCGCTCCATGGGTTAGAAGACTCCAACAAAGAGATGTTATTGAAGATGTGAATGATGGTGTTAGGACTAGGCGTCAAATAGCTAATCTCATTAGCTTTACATGCTACACCTCTCAAATAGAACCCAAAAGGTTGATGAAGCCTTGAATGATGAATTTTGGGTTCTTGCCATGCAAACAGCTAAACCAATTCGAAAGGAATGAGGTTTGGACTCTAGTTCCTAAGCCTAAAAGCTCACATGTGATAGGAACTAAGTGGATTTATAGGAACCGATGAGAATGGCAACATAGTGCGGAACAACGCTAGACTTGTAGCACAAGGGTACTCTTAAATTGAGGGTATCGACTTTGAGGAGACTTTTGCTCCCGTTGCCCGTTTAAAGTCCATTAGGCTTCTCTTGTCCATTTCTTGTGTGCACAAGTTCAAATTGCACCAAATGGATGTTAAGAGTGCCTTCCTAAAGGCTTCTTGCAAAAGGAAGTGTTTGTTGAACAACCTAAGAGGTTTATGGATGCACCACCCCCCAACCATGTCTATCGCCTCAAGAAGGCACTGTATGGGTTGAAACAAGCACCGAGGGCTTGGTATGAGCGCCTCACTCAATTTCTTGTTGACAATAACTACACAAGAGGTAGTGTTGACAAGACGCTATTCATCAAAGAGACAATGAGAGCTTTTCATAGCTCAAATATAGTTGATGATATAGTGTTTGGCTCCACCAACAACACCAAGGTCCAACAATTTGTTGATGTTATGTCTCCTGAATTTGAGATGATCTTGTTGGTGAGCTAAGTTACTTCCTAGGTTTGCAAATTAGGCAATTAGATGATGGGATTTTCATAACCCAAGCCAAATATGCCAAAAACCTAGTGAAGAAGTTTGGTTTAGAAAAACCCAAACATTGTGATACACCCTGAGTACCACTTTGAAGCTAAGCAAGGATGTTAGTGGTAAAAGTGTGGAACAAACGTTATATCGTGGCATGATAGGAAGCTTGCTTTATTTGACCGTAGTAGGCCCGATATCTCTTTTAGTGTGGGTGTGTGTGCTAGGTACCAAGCGGATCCTAAGGAGTCCCATCTCTCTTCCGTCAAGAGAATCATTCGCTATGTGAATGGGACATCCAACTATGGGATTTGGTACTCTTTTGACACTAATGCTAGTCTTGTAGGCTTTAGTGATGCGGAATGGGCAAGAAATTGTGATGATAGGAGCACATCGGGCAGTTGTTTCTTCTAGGCACAACTTGGTGTCTTGGTTTTGCAAGAAGCAAAACTCGATTTCCTTGTCCACGGCCGAGGCCGAGTACATAGCCGCGGGGAGTGGATGCACACAATTCCTATAGATGAAGCAAATGCTAGTAGACTACGGATTCAACCAAGGTACTCTCACTCTCTTTTGTGATAATATGAGTGCAATTAATATTTCCAAGAATCCGGTGCAACATTCTAGAACTAAGCATATTGACATCCGCCATCACTTCATTAGAGAGCTAGTTGAAAATAAATGCATAGTACTTGAACATGTAGGTACTAATGATCAACTTGCGGACTTATTTACTAAACCCTTAGATGCTACTCGATTTAAAACACTTAGTAGATCTATTGGGATATGTCTTGTGGAGTGATGTGTTTTGTGATTGACCCCATATGGGGAACTCAAGCAAGAGAGCTATTTTGCATTCTTGTTACTTGCAAAAAATTTGAAATATCTTATGCCTCTTCTTTTAATTGCTTGAGTAAGCTTGGTTGCATATATGTATATATGTTTTCAATTCAATAAGTGTGAACCTTGCTTGTTTACAATCCATGTCATATTTATTTCAAACATGCATTTTTGGACTAGGAGATGTTCATAGGAAGTATGATTGATTGACCTATAGTTATCTCCATGACATGATGATTCTTTAATAACATGCTAATGTCAAATGAAAAAGCATGAAATTCATATAACATGCTCACATGAAAGTGTTGACGGTGAAATTTGGATTCCACGCACTCAACAATTATATCAATTTAATATAAAACAAGAAAATTAAGAACGCATGCAAAAGACAGATTTTACTTGGAAAACCCTTGAATGGGAAAAAACCACGGCGCCCCTGAGGGCAGAAGAATATACTAGGTTTTTGTAGCTTTGTTACACGCTTTGATCTCTCTTACAATTGCTCTCTCTCTCTCTAGTTTTTCGAATCTCCTCCTCATGGGATAGGTGGTTCTATTTATACATGTTTAATTAGGGTTTCCCCTTGTTTTAGCCGTGTGGGTGGAAGGTTTCCCTCTTTGATTCGTACTAGGATCCCTTCTTGTCACGGATCCAAGTCTACTTTCCTTTTTATGATTCCTCGTTGTTCTGGGTCTTCTAAAAGTTTAGGGTTTATTTCTCTGTTTCTGCCGAGTCGGTTCAGGCCCAGTGTACTGGTGCAGCGAGTACCTTCTGTAAGGTTGATAATTAGTGTTGGCATTAATTCCATATCAAAACGTGTTTAACTTGTAATGTTTAGTGGTTAGTAATTGAAGATTTCGAAGACGAAGGACGTCTCAACCACAATTCGTTCAAGTAGCCGGCTTTTAAGAGATTCGGGCATTATCGGTCGACAAAGGTATTCAAAGACCTATTATCTCTTACAAGGCTAGGCACACACTCACAATATCATACTTGTGTGTTCCTTCATGATTTAATTTTATTTACATATCACTTTCACACACTTGGCAAAATATGCTCATGCATTCATATTAAGTTAATAAACTTTGTGTTTTGCATTTTCTAGGACTATATCCGGAAACTAGCATAGTGTGTGTCTTTGTATTTGTATGTTTCTGTATTTTGTGTTTAGGATTTGAACATGTTCTTATTTAATGCCTTATTGAGTTCCGGTCGTTTCGGTTACTCATTCATAAGGTTTCGAGTCCAAACAAGTTGACTATGCTACTTTTCGTCTCTTTCGTTGAGTTGACTTCATCGATGATTTCCGAGATGATTTCTCAACTGTTTTTCAAAGTTGTATAGTCATCGTCATGCGTGAGAGAGTCACAGTTCGTAATCCAGAAACGGATTCAAAATCAGAGTTCGGACGCCCAAGATACGGGCTGACGAACCGAGGGAGCGCGTGAGAGGACAGCCCAGGTCGTAGGCCACATGGGCTGGCCGTGGATGAGGCCGTGGGCCCCACGGCCTGGAGCACTCTCTGCTCCCATGTGGGCCACGCGCCCCCCATGGCCAGGGGGTGACGTGGCACCACTTGGTTGGTTGAAAAGCCCTCTCTCTCTCCTCCTATTTCTTCCCTCTCTCTCTCCATTTTGAAATTCAAGAAGAAAATTTCAGAAATTCCCGTAAGCTCTCTCTCCAGCATTTTCAGATTTTCAAAACACCATATCTTCCTCATCCGGAGTCGGATTTGAGTGATTCAAGTTGGAGAGTGTTCGTATTTGAGTCCTCTAACATCTCCAAGTGGTTTGGTGGCTGTTTGATCTTGATTTCCAGTGGTTGAACACTGATTTCCGAACCAGCTGCAAAATCCGAGGTATGAGTCTCAACTTTGGGATTTCTTGTTATTTGACCTTCCATTTGCTTAGGGTTTCTTCTTCTATATCTATGTTAATGTTTGGTAAAAGCTATTTGGAAAGATAGCTTGATTATCATTCTAATTGAAACTCAATTTGTGGACTAATGTTAACTAGATTCTATGATTCTAGGTTTTACATATGTTTGTGAGTTGTATTGTGATTAGAATGGCATCTTAGGTTGTTTGATACTTAATTGAATTCATAAGATGTTTGATTGCTTATTGCATTGCCCATTGCATTGTCTTGCATAGCATTGGAATTCATGCATTGCAAAGGGCGCTGTTCAAAGCGCTCTACAAAGCGCTGTTGTGAATAGCGTCCCCATGACCTGATGCAAAATTGGTCATTTAAATCATCAGGTCTGATGCATTTTGAGTGGGCGCTATACAAGCGCTGTACAGAAGCGCTGTACGACGCTGTACAGAAGCGCTGTTTGTACAGCGCCCCTCTGTTTTCCCGAGAGAACAGAGCAGGGGCGCTGTACAGGCACTGTACAGAAGCGCCCTACGTACAGCGCCCAAGGCAAAATTGTGGTGTCACTTATCAAAACGATCACACTTCATCTTGACACCCTATATATGCTAGGGGTGTGCAGGATCTAATCCAATCCACTATCCATTGGATCGAATCAAATCCATTGGATTGGATCGGATCGGATCCAGAGAGGTGATTGGATCGGATTGGATCATAAATTCTAAAATCCATTGGATTGGATCGGATCTTGGATTTCCGTTTGGAAATCCACCGAATCCGCCAATCCGCCTAAAATATTAGGCCTTATTTTTATATTGGGTAATTTATTTTCCTACTTTTTAATGTAAAGGCCCAACCAAAATACGAATTAATGTATTTTTAATGTTAATTTTTTAATGTTAACCACTACTTTTTAATGTATTTTTTAATGTTAATTTTATTTGAATTAATTAGTAATGTTTGAATAATTTATTTGATTTTATTTATTTCAGATTATAACTTTTATATATATAAATGACTTTATTTAATTCGATCCATCGGATCATATCGGATTGGATCTAATCGGACCGGATCAAATAGTAATTGGATTGGATCGGATTGGATCCCGCTATAAAATTGGATCGGATCGGATTGCAATTTCTTCAATCCAATCGGATCGGATCGGATTTTGGATCATGGCAAATCCATTGGATTCGATCCACCGCACACCCCTAATATATGTCACTTTGACTTTAGGTCAATCAAGAGAGTTCATATTCAGATTTCATACTTAGTATATTTTTCAAAGAGAAGAAAAATTCCAAGAACTCATTTTTAATTACTCAAACACTTTTCATGATCATCAATCGTCATCTAGCATCATCTTTGATCTTCCAGATGTCATCTTGCATGGATTTCATCATACTTTGCTTGGTAAGCTTTTCACTAATATCTTACATATTTTGGTTTTTCTTAACAAGCAATCTCAATTAATTACTTGTATGTTATATATATATTTTGGATACAAGTTTGAGATTAGTGTGATGTATGTTTGAGAAGTTGTATTGTGATAGCTAATTAGGTTTGTGCTTAATCTTGATTAGCTAAACTATTTGACATGTCATTTAGTTTTGATATCTAGGATTGTTCTAATTGCATATTAATCATCTTAGATAAGCATATAAGGTTTCCCTTGCTCTATGTTGCATTTGGATATTCATATATTCACTTAGGGTGTTATTCTCTATTGAGAAAGTAAGTCTTGTGTGTAGCTTCTGGGATTAGGTTGCTTAGATCGCAAGCAAATTGGACTAGGTTCACTCATACCGGGATTAGGTAGGTGTTGATTACTTCCGGGATTAGGTTGTAATCGTTTACACATTTAGTGGATTCGAGGTTTGAGTGTGGCTTACTTACTAGCCCGTGGTTTTTCCCGTGAGGGTTTCCACGTAAAAATCAAGTGTTATTTAATTTCCGCATTTTTATACTTGATTTATTGTTTTATCTAGTTAGGGGTAATTTCGTAATTTTGACTTAATACAAAAAATTGGGTAATAAGCTTAAAATCTGTTTGATCTTGATTTCCAGTGGTTGAACACTGATTTCCGAACCAGCTGCAAAATCCGAGGTATGAGTCTCAACTTTGGGATTTCTTGTTATTTGACCTTCCATTTGCTTGGGTTTCTTCTTCTATATCTGTTAATGTTTGGTAAAAGCTATTTGGAAAGATAGCTTGATTATCATTCTAATTGAAACTCAATTTGTGGACTAATGTTACTAGATTCTATGATTCTAGGTTTTACATATGTTTGTGAGTTGTATTGTGATTAGAATGGCATCTTAGGTTTTTGATACTTAATTGAATTTCATAAGATGTTGATTGCTTATTGCATTGCCCATTGCATTGTCTTGCATAGCATTGGAATTCATGCATTGCAAAGGGCGCTGTTCAAAGCGCTCTACAAAGCGTTGTTGTGAATAGCGTCCCCATGACCTGATGCAAATTGGTCATTTAAATACATCAGGTCTGATGCATTTTGAGTGGGCGCTGTACGAGCGCTGTACAGAAGCGCTGTTCGTACAGCGCCCCTCTGTTTTCCCGAGAGAACAGAGCAGGGGCGCTGTACAGGCACTGTACAGAAGCGCCCTACGTACAGCGCCCAAGGCAAAATTGTGGTGTCACTTATCAAAACGATCACACTTCATCTTGACACCCTATATATATGCTAGGGGTGTGCAGGATCTAATCCAATCCAATACTATCCATTGGATCGAATCAAATCCATTGGATTGGATCGGATCGGATCCAGAGAGGTGATTGGATCGGATTGGATCATAAATTCTAAAATCCATTGGATTGGATCGGATCTTGGATTTCCGTTTGGAAATCCACCGAATCCGCCAATCCGCCTAAAATATTAGGCCTTATTTTTATATTGGGTAATTTATTTTATCCACTACTTTTTAATGTAAAGGCCCAACCAAATACGAATTAATGTATTTTAATGTTAATTTTTAATGTTAACCACTACTTTTTAATGTATTTTTTTAATGTTAATTTATTTGAATTAATTAGTAATGTTTGAATAATTTATTTGATTTTTTTTTCAGATTATAACTTTATATATTATAAATGACTTTATATTAATTCGATCCATCGGATCATATCGGATTGGATCTAATCGGATCGGATCAAATAGTAATTGGATTGGATCGGATTGGATCCCGCTATAAAATTGGATCGGATCGGATTGCAATTTCTTCGATCCAATCGGATCGGATCGGATCGGAGTTTGGATCATGGCAAATCCATTGGATTCGATCCACCGCACACCCCTAATATATGTCACTTTGACTTTAGGTCAATCAAGAGTTCATATTCAGATTTCATACTTAGGATATTTTCAAAGAGAAGAAAAATTCCAAGAACTCATTTTTAATTACTCAAACACTTTTTCATGATCATCAATCGTCATCTAGCATCATCTTTGATCTTCCAGATGTCATCTTGCATGGATTCTTCATCATACTTTGCTTGGTAAGCTTTTCACTAATATCTTACATATTTTGTGTTTTTCTTAACAAGCAATCTCAATTAATTACTTGTATGTTATTATATATTTTGGATACAAGTTTGAGATTAGTGTGATGTATGTTTGAGAAGTTGTATTGTGATAGCTAATTAGGTTTTGTGCTTAATCTTGATTAGCTAAACTATTTGACATGTCATTTAGTTTGATATCTAGGATTGTTCTAATTGCATATTAATCATCTTAGATAAGCATATAAGGTTTCCCTTGCTCTATGTTGCATTTGGATATTCATATATTCACTTAGGTGTTATTCTCTTCATTGAGAAAGTATGTCTTGTGTGTAGCTTCTGGGATTAGGTTGCTTAGATCGCAAGCAAATTGGACTAGGTTCACTCATACCGGGATTAGGTAGGTGTGTGATTACTTCCGGGATTAGGTTGTAATCGTTTACACATTTAGTGGATTCGAGGTTTGAGTGTGGCTTACTTACTAGCCCGTGGTTTTTCCCGTGAGGGTTTCCACGTAAAAATCAAGTGTTATTTAATTTCCGCATTTTATACTTGATTTATTGTTTTATCTAGTTAGGGGTAATTTCGTAATTTTGACTTAATACAAAAAATTGGGTAATAAGCTTAAAATCTATTCACCCCCCCTAGATAGTATTATACACACCATGCTATAATTTGTTTCATCCCGAACAATGCTCACATTGGCCTGTACACGGGGTTTGGTGACAAACTGGCGCTATCCCATTCCTTCCACCTGACGCACAATATCCGTTTTGTCAACATCATCCAAATCTATTGCCCTGTCATGGTGTACGATTCTGGTGTGGATGTTATGGAGGCGACCCAGATATAATGTGTTGCGTCGGCTGTGCTCATCAACCCTTGGGTTGCGAGAACCAGAAGTCTTGCCCTTGCCCTTCTTTGGTGCCATTCGGGAAGCGAAAAATTCTGCACATCACAAACAAAAAAACCAAAGCACATAGTATCCAGCCACAACATGCCACATTTTTTATGATAACATCAACATAGGCACAATACATTATCAACATGACAACTAATCAATTCTTTGTCATCAAAATCAAATTTATGCCCACATTTAGTTACAACAATCTTTAACAAAGCAAGCATGTTAAACCCACAAGAATGTGGCAATGTAAGGTATTTTCAACACATCAAGCAACAATGTCATCTCTATCAATTTATTTACACTCACAAAATAGAGAATATCCATCCAAATTCGCACTAAAACAAAAATTGACAAATTAGGGCACATTCAACATTAATCAACATCCTAGGAGCATTTTATTTCTACCACAAACAAAACCCAAGCATGCAATACCATCAATTCGGCTCTAATCACAAAATCCCCAAATTTTTTTCGAACTAAACCTAACCCTAGCACTATCATGCAAAATTTTTGTCAATTGAGAGATAGGAGAAGTTAAATTCTTGTAAAAGCAAGTTTAGAGGGAGAATAACTTACCTTGAATCCTTGAGAGGGAAGAGAAGGGAAAGAATGCACCTTGGAGGATTTTGGAGTGTTTTGAGTGAGAAATTGTGAGTGGGGCTCGTGAAAGAGACAACCCTTTTAAGACCTGATATCGCGTAATCTGCGGTTTCATTCGGTGGCCAGGCCATCGAATTTGATCGTAGAATTCCTCTTTTTGGCCCAAAACGCTGCCGTTTCGATAAGTGACTCCATTCGGCGGCCGATGTATTCTACGGCCAGGCCGCAGATTTGAAACCGCCGTTTTTCGGTTTGGGGACCTGATTCAATCGGCGGTCGATTTATGGCCGCCGTTATAACCGCCGTTTGTTGGCAGAAACCTCTGTTTTCATTCTGCGGTTTAATTCTGCGGCCAGGCCGCAGAATGTGACTGCAGAATGCTGAAATTTAGGCAATCTCATTCTGCATTCTTGCATATCAACTGCACACTTACACAAAACTCATCAAGCCAAAAACACCCCCAAACCTGTCTTGAATATGGTACTCAACACATTTTTCTCAACAAATTTCTTGACTCAAAATCCAATACAGTTTGGGGAAGCACTCTATATACCAAAAACTTCTTAATTGAACAAAAAGAAAATGCATTAAATTAAACTACCTAAGTGGGTTGCCTCCCACTAAGCGCTTGATTTAACGTCTAGGCAAGACGTGGTGATGGTGCTAAGGCTCTCCAAGCTTGATTTGTTCATCATGAATGCACTCCTTGCTCCTCCATAGTATGGCTTCACTCGTTGTCCATTGACCTTGAAAGTGTCTCCGGTTCTCAACTTTGCACTTTTGCACCATGTGGGAATACTTCTTTCACTCGAATGGACCGGTCCATCTTGATTTTAATTTCCCCGGAAATAGCTTCAACCTTGAATCAAACACAAGAACAGCATCCCGGGATGGAGGTCTTTCCTTAGGATCACTTGGTCATGGATCTTCTTGGTCTTTTCCTTGTACAATTTTGCATTCTCATAGGCCTCATACCGAGTTCTTCCAATTCATTTAGTTGGAGCTTCCTTTCTTCTCCCGCCAATTCCAAATCAACATTCAACTTCTTGATTGCCCAATAAGCATCAAACTCCAACTCAACCGGCAAGTGACAAGCTTTCCCAAATACCAATCGGTAAGGTGTGGTGCCAAGAGGTCTTGTATGCCGTTCGGTAAGCCCAAAGTGCATCATTAAGCTTCATTGACCAATCCTTCCGATTAGGCTTGACCGTCTTTTTAAAATTCTCTTGATTTCCCATTGCTCACTTCAACTTGCCCGGAAGTTTGCGGATGGTAGGTATGGCAACCTTGTGTTACTCCATACTTTTTCATCAAGGAGGTAAAGATTTTGTTGCAAAAATGGGTGCCCCATCGCTTATGATTGCACGGGAGCACCAAATCTTGAGAACACACTTCTTCAAAACTTCACCACATGACTATCATTCGTCTTAGTTGCCACCGCTTCAATCCACTTGGAGACATAATCAACCGCTACCAAAATGTAATTGTTGCCATTTGAAGATGGAAAGGGACCCATGAAGTCAACCCCATATATCAAAAAGCTCCACTACCAATTCTCCTTTTAGGGGCATCTCATTTCTCTTCCCGATACTACCCATCCGTTGACACCTATCACAACTTGCAAAACTCATAGGTGTCCTTGCTTAGTGTTGGCCAAAAGAATCCGGAATGAAGGATCTTGAGAACGGTTTCTTGTGACTAAAGTGACCTCCACAATGCATTTCATGGCAAAATTTGATCACACCTTCTTGCTCTTCTTCCGGTACACACCTTCGAATCACTTGATCGGGCCCATGCTTGAAGAGATAGGGTTCATCCCAAAAGTATTGTCTAGCCACAAACTTGAATCTTTTCTTGGCTTGATAAGATAGTCCTTGGGCACTATATCCCTCACAAGATAATTCACAATATCGGCATACCATGGCTCTTTTCCACCAACTACCCACAATTGCTCATCCGGAAAGCTTTCTTTCAAGGAAGCATGTCTTCTTCTTCATTGGACCCATGTATCAACCGGCTTAGATGGTCGGCTACCACATTTTCCTTGCCTTTCTTGTCCTTGATTTCCAAGTCGAATTCTTGTAAGAGAAGAATCCAACGGATGAGTCTTGGCTTGGCATCTTTCTTTTGCATTAAATACCGGATAGCCGCTGATCGGTGTAGACAATTACCTTTGCTCCCACCAAATATTGCCGAAATTTCTCCAATGCAAACACAACCGCCAACAATTCTTTTTCGGTTGTAGAGTAGTTCAATTGAGCATCATTTAGAGTCCTTGAAGCATAGTAAATTGCATGTGGAAGCTTGTCCATTCGTTGCCCAAGAACGGCCCCAACCGCATAATCCGATGCATCACACATGATTTCAAAAGGGAGGCTCCAATTTGGTGGTACAATGATAGGTGTTGATGTGAGGGCTTCCTTGAGAGTATTGAAGGCTTTCATGCATTCTTCATCAAACACAAACTCCACTTCTTTTTGAAGGAGATTACACAAAGGTCTAGAAATCTTGGAAAAGTCTTTGATAAATCGTCGGTAAAAACCCGCATGGCCCAAGAATGACCTTATGTCTTTGGGAGTCTTTGGTGGAGGCAAACTCTTCATAACTTCAATTTTCGCCTTGTCTACCTCTATTCCCCGCTTGACACCACATGCCCAAGAACAATACCTTGTGTCACCATAAAATGACACTTCTCCCAATTCAAGGTTAGGTTCTTCTCTTCACATCTCTTCAATACTTGAGTCAAATTGTCAAGGCAAATATCAAAGGATCCTCCAAACACCGAAAAATCATCCATGAACACTTCAATGATTTTTCCCCATATCCGAGAAAATGGACATCATACACCGTTGGAAAGTGCCGGGAGCATTGCATAAACCAAAGGGCATCTTCCGGTATGCATATGCCAAAGGGACAAGTGAAAGTTGTCTTCTCTTGATCCTCCGGTGCAATTGTAATTTGGTTATACCCCGAGTAGCCATCCAAGAAGCAATAATGGCTATGCCCCTAGTCTCTCCAACATTTGATCAATGAATGGAAGGGGGAAATGATCTTCCTTGTTGATGCATTCAATTTCCGGTAGTCAATGCATACTCTCCACCGGTTTGCAACCTTTGAGGGATGAGTTCATCTTTTTCATTCCTCACTACCGTAATCCCCGACTTCTTAGGTACCACATGGATTGGGCTCACCCATTTACTATCCGCAATTGGATAGATAATGCCCACCTTCAACAACTTCAACACTTCATTTTTTACTACTTCTTGCATGATGGGGTTGAGTCGCCTTTGAGCCTCTCTTGATGGCTTGGAACCTTCTTCTAGATTGATCTTGTGCATACAAATGGTGGGACTTATCCCTTTGATGTCTTCTATGGACCACCCAATTGCCGCCTTGTGCACTTAAGGACTTCAAGGAGTCTTGCTTCTTCATCTTGATTCAATTCCGAAGAGACAATAACCGGTCTTCTTTCTTCTTCATCTAAGTAGGCATACTTGAGTGTTGTTGGAAGTTCCTTCAACTCTAACCTTGGTGGTGTAGGCAATTGTGTCTCTTAACTCTCCACTTCCCACTTCTTCAATCTCATTAATTCTTTCTTCATCCACCAATTCTTCCATCAACTCAAGTCTCTCTTCCTCACCATCTTGTTCATCTAGAAACTCCATTGCACTTGCCATTAGAGCCTCCAACTTCTCCTTCAAAAATTCTTCACTTTCCTCTTCAATAATTGTGTCCACCGAATTTACATTAAAACTATCATGTGCCCCAATAGGATATGCTCCGACTCAAAAAGCTTGAACTCAATTACCTCATCCAAAACCTTCATAGTGAGCTTCCCCTTCATGCACATCCACAATTGCTCTAGCGGCCATGAATGGTCTTCCCAAGAGTAACATTTGGTCTTCTTCCTTGTGCCCCTCCATGTCTAACACCACAAAATCGGCCGGAATAATGAGCTTCTCTACTTGAATCAACACATCTTCTATTATTCCCATGGGGTGTCTTGATGATTGGTCCGCCAATAAAAGTGACATGGAAGTGGTCTTGAGGTCATTAAGTCCCAATCTCTTGTAGATTGTAGGGCATCAAATTAATACTTGCCCCAAGTCTAGCATGGCTTTCTCTTGCTTTCCTCCACCAATAGAAATGTTGATGATGAAGCTTCCGGGATCTTTCATCTTTTGAGGCAACTTCTTTTGTATCACCGCACTAACATTCTCCCCAAGTCTCTCTTGTTGCCTAGGCTTGAACTTGATCTTGTCTTTGTTCAACTCCTTGAAGAACTTTGCATAGGAAGGCATCTTTTGAATTGCATCAAGAAGTGGAAGATTCACATTTACCTTGGAAAGAATGTCATAGATGTCTTGAAAGGATTGTTCCAACTTAGCATTCTTCAATCTTCCGGGATAAGGTATGGAGGAATGTAAGGATTTGATGACTTGTGTAGACGAGGATTTCTTTTGAGGGGGCACCACTACATCTTCTTCTTGTCTTTGTCTTCTACCACCATCATTCTCTTGTACTCTAGGCTCACTTGCATCTTCTACAACTTCATCATTGTCAAGGATCCGCCCACTTCTAAGAACCGTCATGGCTTTGGCTTGCTCGGGTTGGCTAGGGAATTTCCCTTTGTCTTGTTTTTGTAGTGCTTCGGCAATTTGGCCCATTTGAGTTTCCATGTTCTTCATTGATGCCCCCATATTGGTAACTAATGCTTCGAGAGAACTCAACCTTTGCCCATCCGATAAAACGGCTTCCCTTTGTGTTGCCTTGCTTGGTTGTTGAAATTCTCTTGCCGGCTCCATTGATTGGCTTGGCCACTCCCCGACCCTTGACCTTGGTAGAACCCCCGGTTGTTGTTGTACCCTTGATTCACCTCTTGGCTAAGCAAATCCGAGTTCAATGCATTGTTGTTTGAATAAGAAAGGTTCGGATGGCCCCGCCATTTTGATTAGGATTGAGAATAGATACCACCTCTATCTCTTTGTTGATATCCCATCGCTTGGACTTCCTCTTGGAATCCATCACAACCTTCTCCATTGAAAAATATCCCCACTTCCATCCCTTCCTTGAACATGGCTTGCATTCCCTTTGTTGGTTATGAATGATTGCATAGACAACATCGTGGCTTGCATGGATTGCATTTGCTTGGCCAACTTCGAAACTTCAATTGCCGTCTCGGTTCCTCCTCCTATCTCATGCCTACCATTTGCTCTTGTGCTAAAATTGCATTGTTGGGACATAAGAGCAAGCCTCTCACACACATCCATCACAAAAGCCGTCGTCTTATCCGCGTTGAGCCTCCACAAGCATTAGTAATCAAAAGTTGTGTGAGGAGAGAGTCCTTCTTGAAATGAGGAAACCTTGTATTCGTCGGGGAGCATGTGGGGAGGAAGTTGTGCTAACAAGGATTGGAATCTCTCCCATGTCTCATGAAATGAGTCCCCATCTCTTCTTGAAATCCGTAATTTGCATCCGCAACTCTCTCTTCTTGTTTGATGGAAAGAATCGGTTGAAGAATGCTTCACACACCGCATCCCATGATGCAAGAGATCCGGCTTTTGGGTATTGAGCCATTTTTTGCATTGTCCTTCAAACAAGTTGAGAAGCACCTCATTAGTAGTTGTTCCTTTGAGAGAGTACCCATCCTTGATGTAAAGGGGAAGGTCTCCACCACCCCACTAAGATCCTTCATGAATTGTAAGCAATCTTCATTTGGTTTGCCAAGGAAGGATGGTAATTGGCTAATGTGCATGGTCTTGAGCTCATATGACTTCGTGAGCTCATCAAGAACAATGGCCGGTGGTTCATTTCCGATGATAGGTCTTGAATATTGTCCCATGGTGAGTTGTCTTGGAGGGTTTTCCATTTGTGGGGTTGCATATTTAGTGGGATATTCATTGGTGGGGGTGGATCATTGGGTGGGTTTTGGTTTTCTCTTCCGTCTTCCATATTCACCCGTGCCCTTTCAGCGGCTCTTGCTAGTCTTCCAACTTGATTAATACGATCGTTGAAGGGAAACAGAATACCTCCCCTAGAACGACGTCCGTGCATACACTAGCAAACCTGAAACACCAAAAACAAAAACTACCGAGAAGTAAAAAGATAAAAATAACACAATTAAACTACTAAACTATATCCTAAACTAGAATAGCCAAATATAACGCTGCCGATCCCCGGCAGCGGCGCCAAATTTTGATCGGACTTTTGCAAGTACCAAAATTCCACACTTGGAATACACAAATCGAATGAGATGTATAATGGCAAGCGGGATCGTTCCTCAGGGAAAGGGAGGATATTTGGCTATAACTAATTTATGTACACTAATCTAAACTACGTGCGGAAAAGTAAAATTCATTTTTGGTTTTGGAATTTGTTTTAACAATTAAACTAAATGAAATTAATCAATCTAAAACAAGTAATTGAAATGAAAGGTGTGATATATGATGATGGATATTGGGGAATTGAGTTGACAACTAAAAGATTTCCTAATGTAATGAACTAGTCCAATTAAGCACTTTCATCCTACTCAAGGGTTGTTCTTTAATTGATTTTACTCATTAATGTGCAAATTCACACCTTGACTCAAGTAAGCCCTACTATGAGTCTTGGTGGAAATAGATTCAAGCTCTTACCCAAGTGAACCCCACTATGAGTAATTGCCCAATAATATTCTTAAGAACAAATTAAAGGTCTTGTACCAAATAACACATGCATGCATCAATTTTCAATTTCATATATGCTCAAGATTGGAGAATGAGTTGAAAGCCATTCAAACCCTAAACCACAACCTCACATGTGAACCATTTCTACCACAAGCTAAATTGAACCCCATATTAACAAGTAAAAATGGCAACTTCAAGGCAATGAATGAAAATGTACCAAGAGAGGATTGTATAAATAGATACTAGTTCAAATACATGGGATATCACATAAGTTGTCTCATCAATTCCCCAATAAAAGGGTTTAGTTACACATAATGAAAATAGAAATGAAAAGAGAAAGATTGTAGAGAAAACCCACAGATCTTCATAAGTCTTCTTGTTCCTTGATAAGCTTGGAATCTCCTTGACCTTGGTGACTCCTTTCTTCTCTCTTCAATTAATCTTCAAAATAAGGTGGAAAGAATGTTGTTGGAATGAATTAATGGAGCTTTGGGTTAGAGAGGGTTAGAGAGTTTTAGAGAGAGGTAGGGTTTCATCAAATGGTGGAGAATGCCCTAGGGAAAGAGAAAAGGGGGATATATATATATATGGGGTCCCATGAGCTAGGGTTGAAATCTCGTGCTGCTGACGTGGCACGAATTCTGCGGTTTCAATCTGTGGCCAGGCCGCAGAATGAAACCGCATAATGGAAAAGTGACATTCTGGAATTTATCGGCGATTGGATTGGCGGTTGGACTCTGGCCGCAGAATTGACCTGATGCCTCTAGCAAACCGATTTAAATCTGTGGCCAGGCCGCAGAATTGAACCGCCAAATCCATCTTTTCTTGCCAAATGACCTTTTTGCCCCCAAATGCTCTCCTTTCACCGCTTTTAGCCCAAAATCACCGAATTTCGTCATTCTTCCACCCAGAATACAAAAGTACCTGTACAATCAACATCGAGCCATAAATTTCATGAATTTACTCGAAAGTCAATCAAAATTATCTGAAATCGGGGGCGAAATTCTATATATGTAATGGCTCGATCAATGATCAAAGATGATGCTAGATGATGATTGATGATCATGAAAGGTGTTTGAGTAATTAAAAATGAGTTCTTGGAATTTTTCTTCTTTTTGAAAATATCCTAAGTATAAAATCTGAATATGAACTCTCTTAATTGACCTAAAGACAAAATGGCATATATATAGGGGGCCAAATCAAAGTGAGGTCATTTTGAGTAAGTTGCAAAGAAACGCACCGATCAGTGGTTTCAATCGGCGGCCAGGCCGTAGATTTTAATCGCCGAATGGCTCCCGTGAAAGGCAGGGGCAACGGTGGTTTCAATTGGTGGTTTCGAAACCGCCGATCAAGATCGAGAAATAAAAACAATCAGATCTAAACGGTTTTTGATCGGTGGCCACGAAACCGCCGATTTGATCCAGAGGCCTCTGGACTCAAACGGCGGTTTCATTCGGCGGCCAGGCCGCCAATCATAACTGCCGATCACCTTAAAGAGGTGAAATCAACGGAGAAGCCAAGTGCATCTCCGTAGGCGTCTTCGCGTAAAACCAAGCACATCCTAGTGCATATGCGGACGTTTCCGAATAATATCAGGCAACGAATTGCTAAGCACAAAAGCACACAACAAAATACAACATCAAGGTGCAAGTGTGAAATGTGACATATGAAGAGTATGCACACCAATGCAAGAATGCTAAGTGAGTGTGTGCAACTATCTCTTCAAGACAAGTAAGCACATAGAAATTTACCTTCGGTGCTTATCAAGACGAGGTCTTCAAAGGGCTTTGAACAATAATACCAACACCTAAGCTACCCTTACAAAGAACCCCAACATGCAGTTTGTCCACGAAATGAGCCAATCAACAAATGGGAACCTTACACTTAGGAATCTGAGAGAAGAAATAAGAGAATCCGGTAAGGACTAGCTATCAAGGAAAATTACATTCTAAACTGAATAGTACCTTTCTTTGAAGCTTAGGCATTTTGAATGTAAGATCGCACTATGTGTAATCATATCTAGAGTGGCATGCTCTTAATTTTTACTTGACATTTTCTTACATGAATAGGTCATCACTAGTGCATCATTGTTCTAATCTCTTCATTCTTTGGTTTTGCTTATCAATCAATGGCTGGTAAAACCTTGCTAGGATGATTTGAACTTATTTGAAAAAATTGTGAGATATCTTGATGAATACCTTAGGGGTTGATTGGTGATTGTTTTGCTCGAGGACGAGCAAAAGATAGGTTTGGGGCTATTTGATCGAACCAAAAATGGTACGATTTTGTACCCTTATTTCCTTTTCTTTATGTTTGTTTTCAGGCATTTCCCCATATTTAATGTTGTCAAATCAAGTGTTTTTAAGTTTTTATTAGGCCTCAAGGGTATTTGTGAAGAAGAGGAGGAACTTGGTGCAAAAATGAGCATAAAGACATGAAACAAGGCATTTTTGCCACTTACTAAAGCTAGGTCGCCATGGCGACAGGGAGGTGCTTTCATAGCACAATTGTCGCCATGATGTCGCCCTGAGGTCGCCATGGCGATAGAAGAAATATTTCAAGAAGTTTTGCATCAGGTGTTGTCGCCATGGCGACATTCAATGGCAAATGGCGACATCACTCATTTTCCTCAGTGTTGCCATTAATATCAGGGCGAAAAAGATGAGATTGGTGGCGACAAGTGAATCTTAGAATGCGTAACCGTTTTACGCCACGAGGTCGCCACAGCGACACTAGAGCGACATCCCCTGCCACATCAGCTTTTCAAGCAATTTTTAGTACAAATTCGAGGCACCTATAAATGTTCTTCTTCTCTGAGATTGAAAGACACACAAAAACACACAGAGTTTTCCAAGCACACTTTTACTTAGCATTTTTAGACCTAAGCCCAGTTTGGCATTGCTGTGCTTTTGGGAGAATTGCTTTTGATTCTGTTGTGGGGAGAATTGCTTTTGATTTTGCTGTGGGGAGAATCAGTTGAGTGTTTGGTAAACTGATTTTTAAAAGTGTTGTGAGAACCAAAAGCAATTTCAATGTGTTTGGTAAACTGTAAGTAAAAAGTGCTGTGGGGGTGCAAAATTACTAGAAAGGACACAAATGACTATTGAAGATGTTTTGAAAATAAATTATTTGTTTTATTTTTGTGTGACCATAAACATATTATAAAATAAATAATTTGTTTTATTTTTGTGTGACCATAAACATGTTATAAAATAAAAAATAAAAAATAAAAAAATTGTTTTATTTTTTTTGTGACCATATCACATTATTACCATTTTTTTTTTCCTATTGCCACATATATTGCGAATATATTAAGAAAATTCTTTTGATTTCTTCCATAATTTTTTCGATGGAGGGAGAGGAGACGATAGGATGGAAGGAATCGATGGTTGCCAGAGGTGAGGAACAGAGAAAAGGGTTTTTTTTTTTCTTTTTTTTTTAGTAAATCCCATGAAAGACCAGGGATAAAATAGGAAGTTTGTAAAAAAGTCATTAATGTTGAAGAGCAGCGTGTTTTCAATATTGCTTCCCCAAGAAGCAGTTTTTAAAAGCAAGAAAAACTAGCTTCTCATTTTCTGATTCCGGGGAAGGTAAAAGTGGCCAAAAGCGCTTCCCTGAAATTTTACCAAACACCCTAGTCTATATCTAGAATCACTTTTTGTCTCAAAAGCAGCTCTAGAAGCAATGCCAAACTGGGCCCTAGTTTCTCTTCCATGATTCCCACTTTCAACTTCCTCCATTTCTAACCTTGAACTACATTTTCCATTAAACATTCAACATCCAATATATTTTACCTCACCAAATCATTCCTCTCTTGCCATTTTCTTCACCATATTACCTTAGTCACTCACCATTTCACATTCACCAACACTCTTGCACAAAGGAGCATCTAAGGAGAGAAAGAATTAAGCACTAAAGAAGGGGACCTAAGGGTGATTTCCTTATTTATTACTCTATTTTCCTATTTGTAACTATGTGTAGCTAAACCCCCAATCTAGGGGGTTGGTGTTAGGAACACTTGGACTTGGGGTTTGCTTGACTATATTTTAATTGAATCTCTATATGTTTTCTATTTATTCTATCATTAGATTCTTTTCATTATGTGATTAATTTGCATATCAACTTATTGATCATAATCTTGTTAGAACAATGGGATGGACAACCTGTGTGATTAAAGAATCCAATAAATGGGATGGATTATTGTAGGGTATACCAACCACAATAGTCTAAACCTTGTCTTGTAAACAACCAATCCCACCTTGACCCCCTTTCCTTAATCGGTTAGTCATTAAGGTGGAAAGATGTTTATGGTTCATGGTTATGGCCTAAACACACTAAAGAATACAAGAGGTTAGCTTACAAGAGATTGGTTCTTTAAGATAGTTTGAAAAGCCCCTCTAATCCACTTGCAATTTCATCAATCCCCTAACGTATCTCTTAATTGTTTACACTTACTTTCTTATCATAGATTGTTGAGCTTCTATTTTGCCTATCACTTTTGTCACTTTTACTTTATTCATGTTTGGTGGTACATTAAACCACACACTATCCACTTATTATGACTTATGTTATTGCATCTTAGATTAGTTAATCAATCTAACATATTACTTCATTTCCCTATGGAATGAATCTAGCTTACCATTTATTATGTTTTATATCCTAAGAGGATTCCAAAGTGGTAGAACATTATTTTCGAAAAGATCACATATATACATTGTTTTTATGTGCACAAATGACATCATCACTTGTGTTCTCACATGTTTAGGTCTAGTTGTCCATGGAATGTATTGATCACATGTTTTATGTTGAATTGCTTGTTTGCATCATTTGTATTCACATGATCACACTAGGAAGTCCTTGTAAAAGGTATGAAGTCTTGACTAGGACAAAGTGTCCGGATAGTCAAGCAAGAAAGACTTGGTTAGGACAAGAGGTCCGGATAACCAAACAAGAAGTCATGGCTAGGATTGGGAAGGTTTGATAGGTATGCATTGAAGGCTCTCTAGAGGCATGAGTGCCTTGGATAGGAAGTTGGCTACATTATTGATAGGCCCGGATGTTTGGATAGACATAGACCCCAATAGAAAGTGTTGCATGGGTTGTGCATTGGCTCTTGAGGAATTTCTAATCTTCCAACGATGTTGGTTTGGTATGGACTCCAATATATGGTGGCTCTGCATCATTAAGGGATTTTGTATCTTCCAATAGGGATTGGGTAGACATAAACTCCAATAGGAAATTGATCAAGGTTGATCACTTTTGAGGAATTTCTAATCTATCATCCAATATATATAGTACCCAATGGTTGTAGTTCAACCCGTGGATGTTTCCTCTTTGAAGGTTTTACCACATTAAAAAATCTCATGTGTCAATTCCTTCTATCTCTCTCTTTCTTATTTGTTTTTGTGTATGTTTTAATCTTGTTGCATATTATTCACTTGTGATGTATATTGGAACAAGATTTTGTAAAGTGTGAATATAATTCTTTTGTATATTGTTATCTTTGTGTATAGTTATATTTGGTTATACTTATAATACATTGAACAATATTGAAATGCAAGTATTCTTTGTTGTTGAGATTTTATGTTATTCTTCCTCATGCAACTCATTAATATATATAGACAATACTTAAATGATCACATGCTTATCTTGTCTATGTATGAATATTTGGTTTATGTGTTGTATGTAAAGCTACCTTAAAGGACAAACATGAGTTTGTTTCAAGGGATTGAAAAAGGCGTAAAAACCTATTCACCCCCCCCCCCCCCCCCCCTCTCTAGGTATGCTTTAAGCAATTTAACTATGTTTGTATACTTTCAGTAGGACACATCTCGGATAGGAAGTAGGCTAGGTGATTCACTAGGCCCGAGGGTAGACTAGGAGTTGATAGTTTATGGTGGATATCATGAGTTGATAGCCTTGAGTGTGTAAGTCCTTTTCATCATAGTGGATTGCTTGCCGATGGTTGTGGATTCAACCAGTGGATGTTTCCTCTTTGGAGGTTTACCACGTAAAAATCAATGTGCCAAATGTCTCTATCTCTATCTCTTTATATATTTATGTATGATTATTATAACTTGTTTAAGATCTTCATTTCCTCACATCCTTGTAATCAAGTTATTGATAAAGAAAGAGATGCTCACATTGTTTGTTAAATCAACATTTGTTTCTTGTATCTTGTAAATGTTTGAACATTGTATTTGTGATATTCTATATCAAGTTGTAAAAATCTACTTAGTGAATTTACATTGTAATATTCAAAGTACAATTTGTGAAATTTGCTCTTCATTGAATATACTTATACATAAGATACATTGTTTCTTGGTATATGTTTTGTAGAGTAAGGGTGGTGAATTAAGCATACATGTGTTAATTGTTTTCTCATAACAATCATGTTAAAGATTAATTTGTATGCTCACCAAGGTTTTGACATAAGTCACGAAAGAGTTTTTAAAATTAGAGTGTCAACTTATTCACCCCTCTCTAGGTTGTTTAGTTTAACCTTGTAGGTATTTTCAATTGGTATCAGAACGGGTCACTTAAAGCAATTAGTGTGATTCGGGATTTACAAGGTTATTTACTAGGATAACAATATTTTGTCTATAATTGTTTGTAATGGTTGTCCTCCTTTGTTGATTGGGAAAATGTTTGGTTTGTTTAAAATGCTCATGAAAGACTTCACTATGTCTAGTGATGAGCAAGCTTGGTTGGATTGTCAAGAAAGGTTTCTCTTCTCCAAGTTTTATATTTGATGGAGTAATTTCTCCAAACCAATATGTTCATGAAGTATGAATGAGGTTTATTTTTGAGAAGTTGAAACTTTTAGACCTTTTTGCCATTTATAGAGGTGTAAGTTTTTTAACACCTTTCTCTTAATAAAGATTCAAATATGGCAAAAGAGGCATGGAATAGATTCCAAGCTATTTGTGAAAAAGCTCTTCTTGTTTTACATTTCATTTGTCTACTAACAAGTTTGTTGATAAGCTTGAAAAGAATGTTAGTGACAAAAGCAAAGAAGAAGAAGCTTTCCCGAGGATAATCAAGCTAGACACGATCACTTGACTTTGCAACTCAATAAAGTAGATTGCAAATCAAAGACCACCAACTTCAACTTGATGGCAAGAGTTGAATCTCTTGAGAGGGAAAGAGATAAAGGTTTGAAGGAAGTTGAAGTGAAGAATGAAGTGATCAAATGTCTAGAAGAGAAGACGATTGAAGATACTCTTGTGTTAGATAGTTTAATAAGTGATTTTGCTAATAATTGCACAATCATGAAGGCCAAAGAGCTTAGTGTTCTTCATGAAGATTCAAGTGACTTAAGCTTTGTAGTTGAGCAAGTTGAGTCTCCTACAACTAAAGGCAAGTTACTAAGGAACAAAAGGATTAACAAAAAGCCAATCTTCCAAGGTCAAGTGCAAAATCAAGAAGAGTAAGGAGTCTTCACCGTTGGTACACTTTCACCTAAATAGTATCATCTACATATGTATTCCGATTTGGCATTTTTGAAATGTTGTAGTGCATACTAAATCTAGATGCCATGAGTATATTAGACAATGCAAACTAGAGAATGAGATGCATGTTAGTGAGTATTGATAATATCTTTGTTTATGGCAATAATGTTGTGTTTTACATGAGAAATATCTTTATAAAGAATGTAAGGATTCCCGTTGTTTTAATTGGCTTATTTCGTGATCAAACCATAAATGGGGATACTTTGTAAGGGTAGTTTAGATGTTGTTGTTAGTGCATTAGGCCCTTTGAAGACCTCATTATTGACAAGCACCAAAGGTAATATTCTAAGTGCTTACTTGTCTTGAAGAGATAGTTGCACACACTCACAACTCATGCATATGTTTAATCCTTGTTTGTTGTGTTTCTTTTTGTTGTGCATCAATGCTTATTTACATCTCTTCTTGCTTGTATTTATGATTGCATCTTGTGTTTATAACATCATAGCATTTAGGCTTTTAGGATGCATATTAGTTTACTTTTGTTCCCCTTGCATGATTGCTTGTGGGGACAAAAATGTAGGCTGTGCGCTGGTCCACTAGCGCCGGTCGACCAGCGCCGCTCACCGGCGTAAAACGCCCAGTGGAGCGCCGTTGGTCGTGCGCTGGTGTGGACCAGCGCAAGGCCACCAGCGCCAATCGCCTAGGTGTGCGCCGCTGGACTGGTGCTGGTGGCAGCGCCTGTCGTCCAACGCTCAAGCCAAAATGTGCTTGTGCGCTGGTCCCTGCGCTGGTCCACCAGCGCACAGTGCATTTTTCTAGCGAGTTTTCAAAACGACCTCACTTCACTTATGGCCTCTATATATATGCTAACTTGATTTCAGGTCACTCACAAGAGTTCTTATTCATGCTTCATACTTAGGATATTTTTCAAGAGAAGAAAAATACACAAAGAACTCATTTTTAATTACTCAAACACATTTCCATGATCATCAATCATCATCTAGCATCATCTTAGATCATCTAGATGTCATCTAGCATGGATTCTTCATCATACTTTGCTTGGTAAGCTTTTCACTAATATCTTACATATTTTGTGTTTCTCTTATCTAAGTAATCTCAATTAATTACTTGATTGTTATTTTGTATGCTTTGGATACAAAATTGAGAATAGTATGATGTATGTTTGAGAAGTTGTATTGTGCTAGCATATTAGGTTTTGTGCTTAATATTGATTAGCTTAACTAATTGACATGTCATTTAGTTTTGATATCTAGGATTGTTCTTAATTGCATATTAATCATCTTAGATAAGCATATAGGGTTTCCCTTGCTCTATGTTGCATTTTGGATATTTTCACATATTCACTTAGGGTTGTATTCTCTTCAAGAGAAGGTAAGTCTTGTGTGTAGCAACCGGGATTAGGTTGCTTAGATCGCAAGCAAATTGGACTAGGTTCACTCATACCGGGATTAGGTAGGTGTGTGATTACTTCCGGGATTAGGTTGTAATCGTTTGCACATTTAGTGGATTCGAGGTTCGAGTGTGGCTTACTTACATAGCCCGTGGTTTTTCCCGTGAGGGTTTCCACGTAAAAATTCAAGTGTTAATTTAATTTCCGCACCATATTACACTTGTTTGTTTATATTATCTTGAGGGTAAATTCGTAATTTTGACTAACATGAAAAATTGGGTAAAAAGCGTAAAATCTATTCACCCCCCCTCTAGATAGGTTTATACACACCGTGCTATATTTAGTTTCAAAGAAGATAGTTGATGATTTATGTAAGGCTTATGATTTGTATTGGCTTGATTCCATTGCAAAACACTCTATATTTGTATCAGTTGTTGCTTAGGATGTTCTTGAAAGAAAAGAAGCTTAAAAGTTGAAGAGCAACGTCTAATGCAAACGTCGTCTTCAAGAGGTGAAAGCGTCAAAGGTATATCTTGACTTCTATCCTCTTACAAGGCGTTAGCGCACACACACACAATTCATACATGTGTGTCCCTGCATCATAGTTCAAACATTTGGTATAACACATTCACACACTTCTTAGTATGCACATGCATTGGTCTTTTATAGACAAACATTGTAGAATTGCATGCTTTGTGACTATCTCTTTGATATGGCATGCTTGTGTGAATTTGTGTTTGCTTGTTTATGTGTTTTGTATCTTGGACTTGATTATGTTCTTATTTGACTCCTTATTGAGTTCCGGTCATTTCGGTTACTTATTCATAAGGTTTCGAGTCCAAACAACTTAGCTAGGCTACTTTGCGTTCTCATTCGTTGAGTTGACTTCATCGTCGTTTTCCTGAGATGATTTCTCAACCTTTTGTCAAAGTTTCTTAGTCATCATCGTGCGAGAGAAAGTCACGGTTTGTAATCCAAAAAGGGATTCAAAATCGGAGTTCGGATGCCCAAGATACGGCTGAAGAATGTGAGGGTGCGTGAGAGGGGCGTGCGAGGCCAAAGGCCAAGCCTTGGCCACCACGTGTGGAGGCCGTGGGGCCCATGGCCAGACCAGCCCTCTGGTCCCGTGTGGCCCACGCGCCCCACATGGGCCTAGGCTGAGTTGGCCTCTTTTGGTTGGCCAAAAATCCTCTCTCTCTCTCTCTTTCATTTAAACACCTCTCCTTCCCTCCAAACATAAAACATGAAGAACATTTTGAAAAGAAATTTCTGCAGAATTCTTCACATTTTAATTTTCGTATTTTGATCATAACTTTCTCATACGAACTCAAAATTGATTGATCTAAAAACCAAAATTGTTGGTCTTGATGAGAGCTACAAACCTCAAGCATTTCCAGAGACAGTTAACTTCGTCATTTTTCCCAGTGGTCTAATTTTCAGTACGTGGTCAACTTTGTATGTTCAACTTCTTCTTTTTCATTTCATCTTTGATCATCTCTTTTATTCATACTATTTGATTGATGAAATATGTTAAGAAAGATGTTAGATCATATGCTAGGGGTGTTTGATAATTTGTTAATTGAGTTTTAGCCTTATTATTTCTCTTGAACATATATTTGCTAACTTGATTCAACTTGAAAATGATTCTAGAAATGGTATATATGATGTGCCTCATGTTATTTTCTAGGTTTAATTTCATGATCTAAGAACTAGGTTTTCAGTGTGATATATTGAATATTCATACCTTGTTCTTATTGATTTACATGTCTTGATTTCTTGATACATTTGTGATTGTTTGTTGAAAGCATATTCTAGATTATCATTGAACATGTACATTTAGCTTGATTGATCATCTAGCTTTATTTGATTGTGTTTGCATCATTTGCATCACTTAGATCATTGCCTTGAATAAGGTTGAAGTCTCTAGCAAAGTGAGTGAAGCTTTGTGGATAGAGCAAAGAAGTCTTGATTAGAGTCGGGAGGACTCGGATAATCAAGCAAAGAGACTTGTCTAGGGTCGGGAGGATCTAGTTAGGCAAGCAAGAAATCTTCCTAGAGACGTAAGCGTCTTGGATAGGAAGTTGCTTTCTAGAGGTGTATGACACATCACGGATAGGAAGTAGGCTTGATAGTTCACTTGCTCGAGGGTAGATTAGGAGGTGATAGCTTGAGCGGATATCTTGTGTTGATAGCTTGAGTGTGTAAGTCTTTTTCGTATAGTGGATTGCTTTGCAGGTGGTTGTGGTATCAACCCGAGGATGTTTCCTCTTTGAGGTTTTACCATGTAAAAAACCTTGTGTCTATTTTTGTTTGACTTTGCTTTATCTTCCATATCTTACATTGAATTGCATATCTTGTATATTGATTTACTCTTGCATTAGTTAAATCAATTTAACTTGTTGAATCTCTTCAAGTGTGCATTTTCTTTGTCATATTCCACATCATTTTTAATATTGGAAGAATTTGAGCCTATATCTATTCACCCCACCCCCCCCCCCCCCCCCCCCTCTCTCTAGGTATATTTTGCACTACTACTTAAGAGAAATTTCAATTTATGTTCTAGATATAATATTACCATGAGAAATGATCATGATGGTTTATGTGTTTGTGCACCCAAGACCAAATGGGTCATGGGTCATGGGTTAGTGCTATTACCATTAGTGTATGTTGCACATGTGAGTTAGCTTTAAGATTAGTGTCTAGTTTTGAGTAACTTAGCTTGCTAGCTTTGTTTCTTTATGACTTTGACATGAACTTAGATATCTCACAAATATCACTATGATAGTCGAAATCCATTGATTAGCTTTTGAGAAGTTGTTTTTAATGATATCTATATGGTGACAATCATGTTAAGACTTTTGGAGAAAGTCATGTTTGTATGTGTTTGAGTTGAAGTGTTAAGTCTTTATTCTCTTGGGATGACATACCAACAACTTGTTGTCATGAGGACAAACAAGCCAAGAGAGCTCATAAAAAGAGCGAAGGCTTTGCATTTGATGAAAAAGCTTGCTTAGGTATTTCTATATCCTAATGCTTGCTTTCTAGCTTTTCATCCTTTGACTCTATGTTTTGCATTACATCATGTAGCATGTCATATTAGAGAAATAGTATAGCATTCATATGATTCTCATTGATATTTTCTCTCTAAAGATCTTTTAGTGATCTGTTCACAATGATCTTATACATGATGCTTGAAATGCTTGTGTGATTGTTAAGTGGCTTGATGAGCAAAACTTAATGTGAATAGCAATGTCTTTAAGAGCTACTCACTTAAGAAGTAATGATCTTAAACAAATAACTTTTATTGTTTCTAGATCATGCACTTGAGCTTGAAAATCTTATTTTTGAAAAGTGCACTAATGCTTCTCTTATGTGTTTTAGTTTTGAGTAATTGAGTTTGAAAATATGCAGATTATGGATGCATCTAGAAGCCTATTGCTTAGTACATGATAGATGACCTATGATATGTATCCATTTTGCTTCGACAATACATAGAACTCAACGAGCACCCTCATAGAAAGGGCTACACACCTTGGTTGTGCAGCCGCCCAATGTAGGAAAGGGCTACGCCATTGTGATGAGTGAAAGCCACCATGAGGTGTAGATGTTTATGTTAGAAAAATCAAAGAAGTGTTGAAAAGAATCATTAAAAAAAAAAAAAAAAATCTTTGATTCTAAGCCTAAAAGAAATGAAAAATAAACAACTTAATGGTGAATAGTTGAGAATTGTGAAATGCTCGGGTTGTCAAATAGAAATGAGTAAACGAGCCACATGCACACACATGCTCACATGTTGAAATCTATTCTTTTTAAAGCAAAACCCAGATTGGAAATGCTTTAGTTGGATAGGTGTGGATATAGTTTGCATGTTGATATCACGATTACTCCTTGTATATATACTAGAAGCATTCAAACACACACATATTTTGCTTATGTGCTTGATTCATTAGCAATGTGAGAATATTTTTGAGAGATTAATGAAAATCTATGATTCTCTCTTGTACTTTGAAAAGTGATAAAATATTTTCTCTAATTGCTTGAATGTGTGATTGTGTGGATTTCGTTGTGAACAATTTTCTATCTTGATCTTAGATAAAGCATTTATCAAAGGGAGCATAATATGCTAGACTTTGTTCTCTTTTATGATATGTTCACATGTGCTTCAAGTTGATATTTGTTGGCATATTCTTTGTTTGATATGATGAATCTTGAAGATGTTATTTCATATGTCTTGATATGCATGATGATTCTTCATAATGATATATGTCTTTGTATGTTTGATCACAATTAATGCATGAATCTTTTTGTAATAATTGTATGGTTGTGTTTGCAATCACCTTTTCCTTGTTTGGGGTTGTATAGTAGTTGCGATTGCAATCAATTTCTTCATTCTTAAGGTTGATAAGAGAGTAATTGCAATGAGTTCCTCTTTGTGTGGAGTCAATAGTAATTGTAGTTGTAATCAATTCAATTGAGTGAGTTGCAATGAGTTCCTCTTTGTTTGGGGTCGATAGTAATTGTGGTTGTAATCAATTCAATTGATTATGGTTGCAAAAAACTCCTCCTTGCTTACGGTGATAGTAATTAGTGGTTGTAATCAATTCCATTGATTGTAGTTACAGAAAATTCCTTCTTGCTTAAAGTGATAGTAGTTGTTGTTGTAATCAAATCTCTTCTTGTTAAGGATCGAGATGATTGTTGTTGATACTAATTCCTTCATATTTGGGGTTGATATGATTGTTTATGCAGCTGTTGAACTTGGTAGAAATGACCCATGTTCTTAAGAGTAAAATTTATGCATTTGTGATTCATTTTACCTTGATGAGTTTGTTGTATTGTATAGATTTGAATAACCTTTGCTAGGTTAACATGGAGAACAAACAAGAATCAAGGGAGAAGATAAAGGAGCTAAACTCAAAGGTGGTTCAACAAGATGCAAAAATCAAAAACTTAGAAGAAAGCATTTTTTTCAAGCATAGCATCCACCTCCAAATGTGAGATCAACAAATCGTTCGGCAGTTCTTTGGTAGCATAAATGGCTAGCAAAGCTTTTTTGATCTCAAGGTATCCTTTCTCTCTTTTGCTTTTGGCTTCATTTTATGTAAAAAAGGGCGAGAAATATGATATTGTTTTAGCATATCTTCTTTGTGTATATGTCAAGTATTGAACTTCATATGGCATGTAATATCTTGGATAAGATATCTTTGATGGATATGCATGTATTTATGGGGAGCATACATGTATCCATTTTGATCGTAATTGTCATATTCCATATTGAACTTAAATGCCATATTCTTGTCTAGTATATTGTCATATATTCTCTTGTATATTCTTGTGCTTTCAAGTTTATTTTAGGTGATATCAAGAAAAGCTCAAGTGAAGAAGTTCAAGACTTGTTGAAGATTAGTCTAGGTGATTAACTCATTGTAATGTGAGAGTGAGTTTTTGTGACCAATCTTCATGTTGTATGTGTTAATATTTGTATAGGTGTTTTGACATAGAATTTTCCAAAGGGGGAGATTGTTAGGTTTTTGAGTCGTGTTGGCACTATTCTATATCAAAACAACATTTCCTGTGTATTGATTAGTTGTCTAGGTTTCTCGGTTTAACAAGCTTCAAGGAAATTGGGCAACATATCAAGTAAAGTGAAGCCTTTAAGAGGAGAAAGCATTAAAGGTATACTTAGACCTCTATCCTCTTGTAAAGCCTTAGGCACATACACACATTTCATTCATTTGTGTCCCTGCATAGTTGTACACTATTGGTATAACACTCCCACACACTTGGTAATGTATGCACATGTATTAGTTTCAAATTAACAAACATTGTGAAATTGCATGTTCTAGGACTATATCTAGGAAACGGCATACGTGTGTGACTTGGTGTTTATTTGTTTCAGTTTTTATTGATTTTGGACTTGAACATGATCTCATATGATTCCTTATTAAGTCCTGGTCATTTCGGTTACTCATCCATTAGGTTTCGAGTCCAAACTAGGAAGCTACACTACTTTATGTTCTCATTCGTTGAGTTGTCTTCGTCTTCATCTTCATGTATCGAGTCAAATTATCAACATTTTGTCAAAGTTTCATAGTTTTCCTCGTGCATAAGGGAGTCACGGTTCGTAATCCAAAAATGGATTCGAATTCGAATTCGGAGTTCGGATGCCCGAATACTGCTGAAGAACGCGAGGGAGGCGTGAAATGGCCAAAGGCCATTTTGGGGTGTTCCCATAAGGCTCATGGGAGGCTCACGGGCCAACCACCTCTCTGCCCCGTGAGGTTCACACGCCTCTGATGGGGTCGTGAGGTGGCAGCCCCTAATTGGTCCTAAAATTCTCTCTCTTGAATTCTTTTAAATAGTCTCCTTTCCGTACCATTTCATAGAAGAAAATTTGAAAACACTAAAGCTGAAATTTTCTCTCCCACTTTCTCAATTTCCAAACACCATAACTTTCTCATACGAACTCAGAATTGAGTGATTCAAGTTGGAGAATCTTTGTATTCAAGTCCCTTACCTTCTTCAAAAGGTTTGCCGCCATTTGATCAAGTTATATGGTGGTTCTACACTCAAAACCGAAACTGCACGGGATTCGTAGGTATTGAGCTAATCTTTGAGTTTTCATCTTTTTAAACTTTCAATTGCCTTGGGTTTTCTTCTTCTATATGTATGTGTATGTTTTATGAAATATATTGAGAGGGATAGCTTCAAATCAAAGCTAATCAAGTCTAATTAGAGACAAGTGTGAACTAGTTTTCTATTATTCTAGTTTTTCACATGATTGAGAGTTGTATTGTGTTTAACTTGATATCTAGGGTTATTTGTGATTTGATTGACTCATTTTATGATTAATAACCTTAGCATGTGCTTGAATCCTTTAATTGAACAAATCTAGGATTAGCACATTTGATTTTGTATTTAGAGTTAATTAGGATTTAATTGATTATTGTGTATATATTTGCTCTAAGTACTTGCTAGAATATTCATTAATCATATCTTGTGATTCTAGCATTTTTTGTTATTTGTGTTCTAAAGTCTTGAATATATGCTTAATGAACATGCTTTGTTTTCAAGCATTAGTAACAATAATAGAATCTAGGATTTGGCATGTTTTAGGTGTTTTGCAAGCTCTAGATTGTTGTTCATGTTTAAGGTCTAGACAACTTTGTTTTGTGAACTTTGTTGCCTATGTTTAGATCTTCATGGAGTGTACCTTATCTTTACATTTCATATGCTCGTGCATCATTTTGTGTGGTGTCATGTTTTGGATCATAAACTAGAAAAATATACATTGTGTTCTTATTGATTATTTCTAGTTTCCATAAGATGTATTGATCATATATACTATATTGCATGTGTTTGCATCATTTGCATCACTTAGATCATTTGCCTTGCAAAAGGTGGAAGTCTCATCTTGGAGTTAGTGAAGCTTCAACTTGAGCATTAAGTCTTAGCTAGGAGTGTGATACTCCGGATGGTTGAGCTAAGGAAGCTTAACTAGGATCTTTGTGATCCGGATGGTTAAGCAAGAAGTCTTGTCTAGGATTGGGAGAATCCTGGATAAACAAGCAAGGAATCTTCCTAGAGACGTGAGCGTCTTGGATAGGAAGTTGCTTCCTAGAGGTGTAAGACACATCTCGGATAGGAAGTAGGCTAGGTGATTCACTAGGTCCGAGGGTAGACTAGGAGTTGATTAGGGTGGATTTCTTGAGTTGATAGTCTTGAGTGTGTAAGTCCTTTTCATCATAGTGGATTGCTTGCCAGTGGTTGTGGATTCAACCCGTGGATGTTTCCTCTTCGGAGGTTTACCACGTAAAAATCAATGTGTCAAATGTCTCTATCTTTATCTCTTTATATTTATATGTATGATTATTATAACTTGTTTAAGATCTTCATTTCCTCACATCCTTGTAATCAAGTTATTGATAAAGAAAGAGATGCTCACATTGTTTGTTGAATCAACATTTGTTTCTTGTATCTTGTAAGTGTTTGAACATTGTATCTTGTGATATTCTATACCAAGTTGTAAAGTTCTACTTAGTGAATTTACATTGTAATGTTCAAAGTACAACTTATGGAATTTGCTCTTCATTGAATATACTTGTATATAAGATATATTGTTTCTTGGTATATATTTTGTAGACTAAGGGTGGTGAATTGAGCATACATGTGTTAATTGTTTTCTCATAACAATCATGTTAAAGGTTAATTTATATGCTCACCAAGGTTTTGACATAAGTCACGAAAAAGTTTTTAAAATTAGAGTGTCAACCTATTCTCCCCCTTCTAGGTTATTTAGTATAACCTTGTAGGTATTTTTAGATATCACTAGGGATTGAACCAAGAGTGGCGAATGGTAGTGTCCTCATAGCCTAAGGTTGTCTAGGGTGAGAGTACGAGTATCCCTTGAGGGTGTAACCGTCTTTTCATATAGTGGATTTCGGTGATCGTGTGTGGCTAGTATAATAGGCTCATGGTTTTTCCTTGTTGAGGGTTTCCACGTAAAAATCAAGTTTTATTTAGTTTCCGCACTTTACACTTGATTTATTTATTTGTGTGTTTGGGGTTATTTTCAGTGATCGTGTGTGGCTAGCATAATAGCTCAGTGGTTTTTCCTTGTTGAGGGTTTCCACGTAAAAATCAAGTTTTATTTAATTTCCGCACTTTATACTTGATTTATTAATTTGTGTTTGGGGTTATTTTTGTAATATTGACTAATCCGCAAAATTTGGTAATAACCGGATTAACAACCCATTCACCCCCCCCCCCCCCCCTTAGGTTGTTATTTAGACACACTGTGTATAATATTTGTTTCACTATTACTTTACGAGACGTTTATAACATGTTCCGTGACCTCGTTTAACTACGTTCCGAGACTTATATCCAAGACTTTTAAAATTTGAAGTTTCACGGACTGTGCAACTAAACCTAAGTACCTCAAACAGCTTTACAAATGGAAGATTCAAAAGAAAAAAAAAACACAAGAAATGGGATTACTTTAGCGTGATTTGTAGACAAACAAAGAGGAGAACAAGACCATGAGTTACAGAAGGAGAAAGAGATCACCAGCGACCACGAGTTGGAGATGAAGGTGAACTTGGATCTAAGTTTACAGAGAAGAAGATGAACTTGGATCTTAGTTTATAAAGAATTTAAAGTTAGTGAGAGAAGTAGATTTCAGACAACATCTTGGATCGTAGTTTACAAAGAATTTAAAGTTAGTGAGAGAAGTAGACTTCAGACAACATAAATGTATGAGAAAGTTAAAGTCAGAGATATAATAAAAAATACTAAAAGTAAAGGTATTTTTAGAAATCACTTACTTTGGTGTCTTTGAAACGTAAGTTATTAAAGTGGTGATAGTCTTGAAAGACCAGCTCAAAAAAGTAATAAAACCCCCTATTTCCTCCATGAGAGACTTACTATATGTATATATATATATTAAAAACAAGAGAGAGAAAATAAATCAGATATTTATGTAAAGAATCAAATCATTAGCCCAAAATTTAAAATGGAAAAACATACATGTAATGGTTGTCACGTTTTTAATTTTAATTTATTTGATTCCAGATCATTTTTTAAGGAACATGTAAGATTTTTATTGCAGACATTACTACAAAAATGTTAAAAAATACAGGTGCATAACATCGGTTTTTAGGTAACCGATTAAAAAAAACTTTTAGACATCGGTTCATACAAAACTGATGTCTTAAATATTGTGGTTTGAAAAGACAATTGTTTTTGGGCAAACCGATATTAAAATAAATAAATAAATAAATAAATTTGAGATTGGTTCATACAAAAATGATGTCTTAAATATTGCAGTTTGAAAGGGCAACGGTTTTTGGGCAAACCAATATGGATTTATTTTACAATAAGATATCGGTTTCTCTTAAAACTAATCTCTTAAATAAGTTAAAAATTACGACATCGGTTAAAGATAAACCGACATGTATAAGTTTTAATTTGTTATATATTTTTTAAATAACCAGTGTCTTTATATTGTCAAATATCATTAATTTTAAAATAATAAATTTAATTACTAGTAGTTATATTATTAAAATTATTACTTTTTTTGGTTAAGTAAAATGTTAAATTTAATAAATTTACATTTATTTAAAAATATTTCAAAAAAATAATTTTAAAAAAAATTGTTTATTTATTTTGCACCCTCTTATTTCATACTAAGAGACACGTTAATAATTCAATTACCATATAAATTAGGAATCCGAGTCTTACATTTGTTCATTAAATTGCAAGATGTATGTAGAGAAATATCTCTCTTGTAATGAGAGTTGTATTCCAAATCATGCTTATTACAATTGATGTCACTAGTCTCCTATAGAGTTTAGACCCATAACTCGACTATATATGTTTTAAAAATATATAATTTTACTAAAAGTGATAATAAATATTTTTTTTTAATATATATCTATCGTAGAAATCAGAATTTTGATTAGTTGAATAAATTTAAATTTATCTAACAAGTTTTTTTTTTTTTTTTTTCCTAACAACTCATATAGGTTATATATAAATATTGTGCAACTGTTAACAAATCAAATTTTGTAGTCAAGTGGTAAAGACTTACCACTTTGACTTGAGATTTCAAGTTCAATTCCTCATAATGACATTATCAGAAGTGGGGTGGGCCGTAGGCAGCTGGACGGTGGAGCAGTCAGACGGCTGGATTAATTTTCGTAATACATTAGCTATACGTCGTCGGTTTTATATATAACCAATGTGTTTTTAAAATCATTTACATCGATTAAAAACCGATGTCGTTATCGCGTTTTGTTTCTACATCGGTTACAAAATTTTGAAAAACCGATTTCTTGCATGTAAAATAACCGATGTCTTTCAACTTTTTTGTAGTAGTGAGAAAATGGGGGATCGACACTTATGCTTCTAAGAATATTTTCTTCTCAATATAACGACTCCTCCAAATAAAATTCCTAGTTCCGGCAATGGGCCAACTTTATCTAGATTGATTTATCGGTTTTTTTTTATTATTATTATTTGTTTTTTGAAGTATTACATTATTACATAAATTCGGAGTTTTTTTTTTTGGAGGAGGAGGAGGAGGAGGACTCCAACCCGCTACCTCGTGGTACAAGTGTAACATGTGTGAGGGGTTTACTACATGACCAACATCATCTCATTAGATTAATTTATTGGTTTTTAACTCAAATTTGCATAATTTTATTGTCTAAAATGGAAAAGGAGAGAGAAGTGAAGATGTTTCATTTCTGAAGAACGAAATAAACAAAAAATATTAAAGATTATCTCCAACAAAAAATAAATATATCCTCTCTTAAAAAAAAAAAAACATGGAGAGGAAGTTTGATATTATAAACTACATTTATTAAGTTAAAATGTTAATAATGTATTAAATTAAGAGATCGTGAATCGTGAGGCACATGGGGCTTTCAAACTTTACATATTTAATGTCGTGATGCACATACTCTTGATTTGGGAATATTTATAACATGGTGAAAAATATATTTAATCTAATTCATCAATATTTTTTAAACAGTAATGCTACACATCCCACTTAAAATCCCACCTTTTTCATCCCACTACATGTGGCATGTGAGGTGTTAAATTGTGAGTGGATACATGAGGTAGGTGTCATTAATGTGTATCCAATTACAATTTGACACCTCACATGCCACATGTAGTGGGATGAAAAAGGTGGGATTTTAGGTGGGATGTTTAGCATTATTGTTTTTTGAAAAGAAAAGGACAGCAGCTATATATATTGAGATAATTTTATTACGTTTTTTTTAAAGCAAATGTTATTTGCATTAGAAACCTATTCGAGATATCTTTTTCATGAGTAATACTTTGTTCTCCTCATCGAGATGATTCCAACGATATATTATAAATACGGTCAACGCAGCGGAAGCGAGACTAAAAAAAGGTTTAGTATAATTTAAAATTTTTCCATAATTTGAACCTTAACCCTTTAAATTAATTAAACATATATATATACTAAAAGTAGAATACCTTTTGTCGCGTGATCCGATTGACTTTGCGTCGATGGTAATCCGCAAGATCTTCCAATCCAATCACGAACGTGAATCACCTAGGAGCGTGGTCTCCCTTCTCTTTGAATTGTGTACCTAGGATAGATAACAAAATCTTTTCTTTTTCGTTAGTCACAAAACTTCCAAGAGACAATGAAGAATGTTCCGGTCACTTTTGAATTCTCAATCTAATGATCGAAACTCGCGTGAACCATATTCGAAATTGTGCACAAAGCCTATTGATGTATAAGCTACTAGTGCACTATCGAAATAAGAACAATTCTTCCTACTTTTCTCTCTTGGCCGAAATCACACTTAGTCTTAAGAGATAGCTTTTATTTTTCAAGCAATAGAAAAAATAAATCTCTAGAAAAACTATTAGGGTTAGCCGAATATATGATCTATATATATATATATTTTTTGGCCGCAAGTCACTTGCAAAATATATATATATATATAGCGATATTCTTGCACGATACATATTATATATATCTCTAGTGCTGTTTGCACAATATATTATATATGTATATTACGATATCCTTGCATAATATATAATATATATATATATATATATCTAGTGCTACTTGCACAATATATTATTTATATATATCTCTGCCTTAAATCAATTTGCATATATTGCTATATATAGCTGCACGTGAATTCAACTTCCATATATATTATATATAGCTGCCCGAATTAAACTTGCATATATAATATATATATCTTAGAATTCAACTTGCATATCATAATTAGGTTGACCGAATTCCTCTACCAAATAGGATTTTTGCCTTTTGACCTAAATCCTAACTGTAGGTAGATTTCTTTAGAATTCCAAACCCTAATCCAACTCTTTAGTATATTTGTGACTATATCAAAGACTTCCTAATTTGACTAGATAAATAAATTCCCTTTATTTATCTACTTACCAAATAAAGTCTTTAATATTTATTATACTACCACAATAGTATATTACTAAGAAACATATTTCCTAGTCAGAAAAAGATTTTGATTTTTAATTAAATAATTAATCAATCAATTAATTAATTTCCATTTAATCAATTAATAAAAATAAAACAATATTATATTATATATATCTCGGCCATGTGCCATATATATTAATATATCTATATATTGTTTTTCTATTTTATTAAATCCATTGGACATTAACAAAAGGCCCACATGTGAACTAGGCCCATTCTTACTAAAAGAAACAAGTCCACATGCCTTAATACAATTCTAGATGGACCCATAAATTAGTCCGGTAGAATATATCAAGTGATTCATGCAAGTCTGTGTGGATTGGGGATCTTGGCGGGCCTATCTAAATTTAAGCTCCAATAGACATAACCCAATCGCAATCAACAAATGATTTACTTAGGTTCAATCTATTAATTTTAGTTCATTCCACTAAAGAACTAAAATTGCACTCTTAAATAAAGATGGAATAAGTAAATGATTCTCATTCATACCCTAGACAATCTTATAGGAGATAGTGAATCCTCGTGAAGAATATCAGTAATCGCCAAGAGCTCATAGACCGCCTATAGCTCTCCAAGTTACCATATTTACTCATATGACCACACTTTGAACTTGGATATATATTATGACTTGTCCAGAAGTCATCTTTCAATAGTCACTATTGAAAACTCAACGTTAAGATTTAATATCCAAAACCTCAAAACATCCATATGATGATATTCTACTCACATTTAATAATTGGAGCCACGATGTCCATATCTATAAATGAAGTCCTCTATCGATTAACAAATGAATATCACTAAACTATCGAGGATAGACTATGCTATATAATCGTACTCATTGATAACTCAAATGATACCACTTGCAACCATAAGTCCATCATTTATCTCAGGATTAAGATAGACTCTCCGATTGTCCTGATAATGAAAAGACTATTATCTATTGACGGTTCTAGATAAAGTATTTCATTGTGATCCAGTTCAATGCACCCAGTGCACTAGATTCTTTTACTCGAACACCCTCCGATGATTTTAGACTCATCATAACACATTTGATCCCACTCAAATGCTAGTAAAAGAATTCTACAACTTTAACAAGATAAAGGTGCCCAACCTTTAACTTAAGTTGTGAACATTATTCAAGACTAACTAAAGAATTGTGTCTACCTCATACATATCCAGATATATGAACAATTCTTCTTTTCTTATAGTCTTTTGACCTTATGATTATTTACTTTTGACAATTATAATATTCAATCTATAAATGCTATAAGATTTGTTTAAATCAGAAATCACTTTATTAATATGAAAAGATTGTCAAAAACAATATTACACTCTTGCTATTGAGCATAATCCTAACAATCTCCCACTTGCGCTATAGCAAATGTGTCATATCTCTCATTCCCATGTTCTCTAGGTGCCCATTAAAACTCTTCTGTGGTAGAGCCTTTGTGTAGGGATACACTAGATTTTCTGCTGACGCAATTTTGGTAATCGTCACGTCACCCCTATGCACAATCTCCCTAAGAAGATGATACTTCCTTTCAATGTGTTTTCCTCTCTTATGACTTCTTGGTTCTCTCGAATTAGCCACTGCTCCACTGTTATCACAGTAGACAGTGATCTGCTTATTCGCACTGGGAACCACTTCCAAGTCAATCAGGAATTGGCGGAGCCAAACAGCCTCTTTGGTAGCTTCGCATGCAGCAACATACTTAGCTTCCATGGTGGAATCAGCAATACAAGATTGCTTGATACTCCTCCATATGACTGTTCCTCTTCCAATAGTAAACACAGATCCTGATGTGGATTTTCTGGTAGTCAGAATCCGATTGGAAATCAGAATATGTATACCCAACGGGAATCAAATCCCCTCTTGAGTATATAAGCATATTATCTCTCGTTCTCCTGAGATACTTGAAAATATGCTTGACTGCCGTCCAGTGATCAGGACCAGGTTTCGATTGAAACCTGCTAACTATGCCTATAGCAAAACAAATATCTAGTCTAGTGCAGAGCATTGTATACATGAGACTTCCAACTGCCGAGGCATTTGGAATCCTACTCATGAATTGCTCTTCATGCTCATTCTCAAGAACTTGTTCCTTAGAAAATTTGATTCCATTTCTGAAAAGTAACATACCTTTCTTGGAATCTTGCATGGAAAATCTAGACAAGATTTTATCTATGTATGAAGCTTGGGATAGTGCAATCGTTCTATTCTTTCTATCCCTTATTACTTGGATACCAAGAATATAACTTGCTTCTCCTAAGTCCTTCATATTAAATTGTTTTGCTAACCGTTCTTTTACTGATGTCAATACACCTACATCGTTTCCGATGAGTAGTATATCATCAACATAAAGAATTTAGGAAAACCAACTTGTCGCCATTAATCCTTTTGCATACACAAGGTTCGTCACAACTTGATCGAACCTTATGTTCCAGGATCAGGATGCTTACTTTAATCCATATTTGGATTTTTGCAACTTGCATTGCCTTTTGTCAATGACGACAATCAACATCCTTCATTGCTTCCCAATACGTGTAGGGATCATCATCGTCCGGGAAATTCTCCATTGATTCTCCCAGACCGATGTATCTCTCGGGTTTTCCACTAACCCTCCCACTACGACGAGGAATGGTAGGTTGTTGATTTTGTGATGGTGCGGAACTTACAATTGGGCTAGGTTGTGTAACCTCTTGTGGAATTGTATCTCCTGACATCTCATTCAGAACAATTCTACTTCTAGGTACAAAATCATTCATATAGTCCTTTTCCAGAAATTTAGCATTTGTCGAAACAAATACTTTAAGATCTGAAGGACTATAGAAATAATATCCTTTAATTTTTTTTGGATACCCTACAAATATGCATGTTTCCAAACGGGACTCCATCTTTTCTGTCTTTCCTTTTAACACATGCGCAGGATAACCAAATATCCTTAAGTGTTGTAAACTAGGCTTTTGCCCAGTCCACAACTTATGCGTTTGTTTGAGGAACCGACTTAAATGGTACATCGTTTAGAAAGTATATCGCAGTTTGTAAAGCATATCCCCAAAAAGAAATAGGAAGCGTTGAATAACTCAACATAGACCTAACCATGTCTAAAAGAGTTCTATTTGTCCTTTCTGCCACCCCATTCTATTAAGGTATACCTGGTGCAGAAAACTGAGAAATGATCCCATTATCAATAAGATATTGCTGAAACTCACCAGATAGATACTCTCCACCACGATCAAATCTCAAGATTTTTATGTGTTTCTCAAGCTGTTTTTTCCTCTTCAGCTTTAAATGCTTTGAACATGTCAAAAGCATTCGACTTATGTCTCATGATATACACATAACCAAATCTCGAATAATCATCTGTGAAACTGATGAAGTACTCATATCCACCTCTAACTTGAATGCTCATAGGACCACATACATCAATATGCATTAATCCTAAACATTCAGTGGCTCTTGTGCCTTTGGTCCTGAACGACCTTTTGGTCATTTTACATTCCAAACAGGATTCACAAGTTGGTAGATTATCAACCTTTAAGTCACTTAAAGGTCCATCACTAACCAATCTTTTAATCCTATTAAGGTTAATATGACCTAGGCACAAATGGCATAGGTAGGTTTCATCTTATGATAATTTTACTCTTTTATGGTTAGGTTGCGTTAATTTTATGTCTAACAAGTGAGAGATATTTCTATGTAAATAGAATAGACCATTTTCCAATGTACCTTTGTAAACAAATTTATCATCCTTACTAATAATAAAAAATTTTATTAAAAGTAACCGAATATTCAAATTTATTTAAACAAGAAACTGAAATTAAATTTCTCTTGAATTGAGGTACATAATAAATGTCTATCAAATCTAAATGCCTACTAGAATCTAGATTAACTCTAATATCTCCCACTGCACTAGTAGACACCAACGCTCCGTTGCTTAAATGCAAGTTGATTTCATTCTTATTCGGCCTTCTCCTTTCTTGAAACCCCCATAAGGAATAACAAACATGATTATTGGCTACTGAGTCTAAGAACCAAGAATCTGTAGATTCTGCCAGTAAACATGTTTCAAGATAATTCACATTACCTTGTTCCTTCTTATTCTGAGACTTTGGGCAATTACTTTTCCAATGTCTTTTTTCACCACAAAAGATGCACTTCCTTTTGATCGTGGTTACTTTCGTAGTCTCCTTCTTAGTAGGCCCAAGTTGCTTTTTCTTCTGTTATTCCTTGACCTTCTGACGGGTCTTAACAGTAGCAACTTTACCAACCATATGAATCTCTTCTAGAGACATCATCATATCAGCAACAGACCTCATTCCTTCGTGTTGCTGTTGCAACACGTCGGAGATGGTAGCCATTTGGCCATCTCATTCGAGGTCTTCCACTGCTCATACTCGTCTCTTTGCATCACATTAGATTCATTAGTGAGAGCATGTGGTTTTTAGGAGTAGTCATAACAAACTTATGTTTTTCAGCTTGCAGCAACAACTCAATCCTTTTCCATGTGACATAATTATCACTAGTTAAAATATTTATCTTTAAGGATGATCATTAGGGATTGGGTCATGATTTCTTAATAAAACAAAAATATATATGAGTAAATAATCATGATAAAGCACTTTCAAACATTTATCTTGATTTAAATAAATAACTCAATCATAAAAATTCAACGGTGATCCAACACCCATAAATATTACGCCTCCTTTGGGAGTTCGCACCATTTACTAGTTAAACTAAGTTCCACCTAATTGTTAACATAACAACCAGCGTTTTCAATTTTAGCCTTGCAATTTTACTGACAAGAACTCTTGGGAGGATATCAATAAAATTGCATTGAGTGTGTTACCAAGATATCGACCCTCAATATTTTCTCTCACAAAAATCCCCTCCTTGGGGAGTAGATCTCGTTTGAGTCAATTGTCTAGTCTATGTAAGGAAAAATCGTAGTACACGCAGCGGAAGCGAGACTAAAAATAGATTTAGTATGTTTTAAAATTTTTCTTTTTTATGAACCTTAACCCTTTAAAGTAATTAACCATACATATAAAGTAACAAAAAGTAGAATACCTTTTGTCACGTGATCCGATTGACTTACGTCGATGGTAATCCGCAAGATCTTCAATCCTAGCACGAACGTGAATCACCTAGGAGCGTGGTCTCCCTTTTCTTTGAATTGCATACCTGAGAATGGACAAACAAACTGAAAATAAATATGAACGTGTCCTAAAGTAATCTAGAGGGGGGGTGAATAGATTTTAAACATTTTTACCCAATTTTTTGAGATTAGTCCAAATTACGAAAAAGCCCCAAACTAGTCTGTAAGGTTCCCAATTGTTGATTGGCTAATTTCGTGGACAAACCACATGTTGGGGTACTTTGTAAGGGTAGCTTAGGTATTGGTTTTATTGTTCGAAGCCCTTTGAAGACCTTGTGTTGATAAGCACCGAAGGTAATTTTCTTTGTGCTTACTTGTCTTGAAGAGATAGTTGCACACACTCACAACTCATGCATATGTCTTATCTTTGTATGTTGTGTTCATTTGTGTTGTGCATTAATGCCTATTTTTCATCTCTTCTTGCATGTTTAAATGATTGCATCTAACTTATTAATTGCCATATCTTGTTAAGCATTAGGTTGCATTGTTTTCACACTCACACGTGCACTTATTGCATGTTTCTTTTGTGTGAAGTGGCTTAGAAGGCTTGCCCTTCCAGTGCTGCGGCGGTTGCCTAATTTTGGCATACCGCGGCATGCAAGCAACAGAGACTTCCATGTCTCTGCCGCGGTTCATCTGCCGTGGTGCCACAACCGCGGCAGTCGAGCGACAGCAACATCTTTGTTGTGCCGCGGTTATAGTGCCGCGGTTGTGCAACCGCGGCAGGCGAGCCACAGAGATATTTTTGGTGTGTTTTTTCCAAAACGACCACACTTCACTTATGGCCCCTATATATATAACACTTTGACTTTAGGTCAGCCAAGAGAGTTCATATCAGATTTCAGACTTAGGATATTTTTCAAAGAGAAGAAAAATTCCAAAAACTCATTTTTAATCACTCAAACACTTTATCATGATCATCAATCATCATCTAGCATCATCTTTGATCATCTAGATGTCATCCTAGCATGGATTCTTCATCATACTTTGCTTGGTAAATTTTTCACTAATATCTTACATATTTTGTGTTTCTCTTATCTAGCAATCTCAATTTAATTACTTGTATGTGATTTTATATTCTTTGAATACAAGATTGAGATTAGTATGATGTATGTTTGAGAAGTTGTATTGTGCTAGCATATTAGGTTTTGTGCTTAATATTGATTAGTTAAACTAATTGACATGTCATTTAGTTTTGATATCTAGGATTGTTCTTAATTGCAAATTAATCATCTTAGATAAGCATATAGGGTTTCCCTTGCTCTATGTTGCATTTTGGATATTCACATATATTCACTTAGGGTTGTATTCTCTTCTAGAGAAAGTAAGTCTTGTGTGTAGCAACCGGGATTAGGTTGCTTAGATCGCAAGCAAATTGGACTAGGTTCACTCATACCGGGATTAGGTAGGTGTGTGATTACTTCCGGGATTAGGTTGTAATCGTTTGCACATTTAGTGGATTCGAAGTTCGAGTGTGGCTTACTTACATAGCCCGTGGTTTTTCCTGTGAGGGTTTCCACGTAAAAATCAAGTGTTGATTTAATTTCCGCACCATATTACACTTGCTTGTTTATATTATCTTGAGGGTAAATTCGTAATTTTGGCTAACACGAAAATTGGGTAAAAAGCGTAAAATCTATTCACCCCCCCTCTAGATAGTTTTATACACACCGTGCTATAATTAGTTTCATAGTCAATATACAAAAATAAGCATGCAAGTGCGGAAATTAAAGGACACACAATATTTACGTGGAAACCCACACGGGGAAAAACCACGGGCTGTTATGTGCGCCACACGAGAACCTCGAATCCACTATTTGCAAATACGATTACAAATTAGGTTGACCACATCACACCTAAATTTACTAATCCGTCTTTGCTACCCGCGGGCCTTTAATAGTGACTCTAGTCCCTTGCTTGCAAACTACCTAAGAGGTAAATACAAGACTTGTCTCTAAAGTGAAGAGATAACACAACCTAAGGTGAATATGTGAAATACTCAAGATGCTAAAAATGCAAGGTTAGACATTTAAGCTTATCTAGGCATGGATGAACATGTTCGACATTCCTAGATATCATATTACTAGATGACATGCATAAAACAGCACCAAATAAGCAACTAAAGACCTATATGCATCATCTATCACAAAACAACTCACAAACCACAATAAAACTCTCTTGAAGCTAAGTCAAGTCATAAAGATGCAATCTTGAATCAATTCAAGTGATAAAAAAAAAGGCTATCTTGTAAAGCAAGAACATATAGATATGAGAATGATGTTCTAGATACAAGTCATGTGAGCAAAACTAAAAACCCTAAATGAAATCAACCTAGAATCATGCTAGATGATGAATGAAAGATGCAAGATGAAGGGTTTTGTGATTTTGAAGCTTAAAGATGAAGTCTTGATACCTTGAAGTGGAAGATGCTCAAGAGGCTCTCAAATGAGTAATTTTTGGTGTGTAAAAACGAGCCAAGGCAAACAAGACACATATATATATATAAGATCCAAATGAAGTGATGTCGTTTTATCAAAAACGTTTCAGCTTCTCGCTGACGTACTGCCGCGGTCTCGACTGCCACGGTCTCGACTGCCGCGGTTGTGGCAACACGGCAGAGACAAAAAGATCTCTGTGGCCAGACCGCCGCGGTTTCACAACCGCGGCACTATAACAGCGGCACATCAAGATTATTGCTGTCGCTCAACTGCCGCGGTTGGGCTACCGCGGCAGGTGCACTGCGGCAGAGATAGGGAAAATCTCTGTTGCTTGCATGCTGCGGTTGGGCCACTGCGGCACCATAACCACGGCAGAGAAGGTCTTGGCCTTCTCAACAGCTCCTCATATAGAACCAACATGCAATTGTGCAAGTGTGTGAGGTGACAACATTTCATTCTTATGCTAAACATGTTATGGCAATTAATAGGCTAGATGCAATCAATAAGCATGCAAGAAGAGAAATTAAATAATCAAAGATGCACACAAAAATACAAACACATTCATACAAGTAAGAATTATGCAAGTGTTGTGTGTGTGTGCAACTACATCTCTTCAAATTAGAGTTAAGTCAAGAAATCTACCTTCCTTGAAGCTCTTGATTCCATAATGAGGTTTTCTTTCATTCTAAGCTACCCTTACATATAGAACCCCATTGTGATTTTGCCAATGAAATATGCCAATCAAAAGTGAGGCACTTACACAAACTTTCTTTTTCTTTTTGTTAGTCACAAAACAATCAAAAGACCATAAAGATTATTCCGGTCACTTTTGAGTTCTCAATCTAATGATCAAAACTCGCGTGAACCTAATTCGATATTATACACACAAGCTTATTGATGAACAAGCAATTAGTGTACTATCAAAAGAATAATCTCTTCTCTCTTTTTTTATCATGGCAGAATAATCAAACACTTTTCTGTGAGTTCAGAAGAAGAAGAAAATTGATCCAGTAAAACTTAGGGGTGGTCGAACCCTATATTATTTCTTATATAGGGTGGCCGAATTTTCTTCTCTTTTCCTTTTAGGGTTGCCGAAATCTACATGTTGTTCTATTAGGGTTGCCTCAATTCCTCTACAAAAAAAGGATTTGTGTTGCACCCTAATTCACATCAACTTTAGACTCCTAACCCTAATACAACTCATAAGTATTTTTATTCTTTTATTGACTTAATAAAAAGACTTCTTATTTGATTAAATAAATAAACTTAATTATTTATTTTCTTACCAAACAGGTCTTTTACTTTTAGTATACTACTACCAATAGTATAATTCTAGGAAACATATTTCCTAATCAGAAAAAGATTTTGTTTTTTAATTAAATAAATAATTAATTAATTAATTAATTCTCATTTAATCAAACAATAAAATAAAATAATATTTTTGACTAATATTATAGCCTTGCCGCCCACATTAAATATATGGGCCAAATATTATTTCCTTATTTTATTTAATCCATTGGACTTTAAATAAAAAGCCCACATGTGAACCAGACCCATTCTTACTAAAAGAAACAAGCCCACATGCCTTTCATTAATATATTAATATAATAGATCAGCCCATTAAACAAATAATGTGCAAATTATATTCTTAATATATTAAATGCAATTCTAGATGGACTCATAAATTGGTTCGGTAGAATATATCAAGTGATCCATGCAAGTCCGTGTGGATTGGGGATCTTGGCGGGCTATCTAAATTTAAGCTTCAATAGACATAACCTAATCACAATCAACAAATGATTCACTTAGGTCCGATCCATTAATTTTAACTCATTCCACTAAAGAGCTAAAATTGAACTCTTAAATAAAGATAAAATAAGAAGGTGTTCCTCATTCATACCCTAGACAATCATATTGGAGATAGTGTATCCTCGTGATTAATATTAGTAATCGCCAAGAGTTCATAGACCGCCTATAACTCTCCAAGTTACCATATTTACTCATATGACCACGTTTTGAACTTGGATATTTTGACTTGTCCAGAATCCATGTTTTCAATAGTCACTATCGAAAACTCAACGTTGAGATTTAATATCCAATTACCTCAAAACATCCATATGATGATATTATACTCTCATTTAATAAATGGAGCCACGATGTCCATATCTATAAATGAAGTCTCCTATCGATTAACAAATGAATATCACAAAACTATCGAGGATAGACTATACTATATAATCGTACTCATTGATAACTCAAATGATATCACTTGCAATCATAAGTCCATCATTTATCTCAGGATTAAGATAAACTCTCCGATTGTCCTGATAATGAAAAGACTATTATCTATTGACGGTTCTAGATAAAGCTTTTCATTGTGATCCAGTTCAATGCACCCAGTGCACTAGATTCTTTTACTCGAAGAAACTCCGATGATTTTAGACTCATCATATCTCATTTGATCCCACTCAAATGCTAGCAAAAGAATTCTACAACTTTAACAAGATAAAAGTGTCCAACCTTTAACTTAAGTTGTGAACATTATTCAAGACTAACTAAAGAATTGTGTCTACCTCATACATATCCAGATGTACGAACAATTCTTCTTTTCTCATAGTCTTTAGACCTTATGATTATTTACTTTGACAATTATAATATTAAACTATAAATGCTATAAGATTTGTTAAATTAGAAATCACTTTATTAATATGAAAAAGATTGTCAATTACAATATTACACTCTTGCTATTGAGCATAATCCTAACAGTCTATCCTTGTAAGGAAGTATGTTACTAAATTCCATTCATGGACGCCCCTTGGGGGGATTACCAATAAATAATAAAGCTCAACTAACCTTGGAGGCCATAGGTGTTGCAAAACACCTTCTCCCACTCAATTATTTAAGGCGTGTGATTAAATCCCATAGATTGATTTACCAAGTTATCTAGATGCCAATTTAGATACCTAAATCATTCAATGCATGTTCATACCAAAAGAGATATATGAGTGGCACTCCTATTCTATATGACATGTTATCATACAATAACAAATATTGTAATATTTACAAAAATAAATAGCCACAATTTTGGTCCATTCTAGAAAAACAAGTAAATTACATTTGTTTGAAATACATAAACCCTAACTTGGCGATCAAGTCTTCAAGCGGTCATCGTCCACTTGCGCACCCGAAGCCACACGTGGCTGTCCCAAACGCACACCTTGGCTGCCCGGCATGGGCATGCGCAGCCCATACCAACTCAAGGGTGCGCACGGGTGCTAGGGTGTGTCATTGCTTCCCTTTTCCGCTTCCAATTCTTCAACTCTTCGAATCTTCGAATCTTGAATATATTACAGCAGATTTTACATAATAAATTACTGCAGTATTTTTTTTTTTTTTAATCACTGTAGTATTTTTAATACAATAAAAAACTGCACTATTCGATATCGTTTGGCCCTTAAAAAATAGAATAATGCTAGGCTTTCCAATTTTTTTTCCTAAATTCCTTCCCAAATGGTGTTGGCATGTGAGGTGTCAACATCATACCACTTACCATATAATTTCATGATTTACAAAATATTGACATCTCACGTGCCAACACCATTTAAAAAGAAATTTGAAAAGAAATATGGGAAGCCTAATATTACTCTAAAAAATAATTCAAAAGTGCTCTAAATCATGATGAGAATGGGAACAAATTAATCACATGCTGAAAACAAAAAATAATATTACACATGATTCACGAGTTAACAACTGTGGTAGCTAAAAAAGGCTCATAGGCCCAACCTGTCAAAATACAGGCCTTTTCCATGGTGGATCTCCAGGCCCACTATATCGGGTCGACCCAAGTCCAGCGTCATCTTTGAATGACAAAGTCAAAACATCAGTTGAGATTGGTGGATAACTAGAAGAGAGAATCTCCCCCAATATCACACCTGATTCCCCAAGTATCTCTCCCACGATCACACATGATCAGAGGACGTTGGAGCTACTCCTTTTACTATAAATAAGAAGGCTCATTCACTAGAAAGCTCTCTGAAATCCCTCCTATACAAAGCTTACTAAAGCATACTGAAATTCTGCCCATTAATATTCCAGCAACCAGAACTTGGCCGGATTTAAGATCACGATCATCAGAGAATATTGCTCAGCCCAAGCACACCTAAGGCTAAATAATTTAAACCCATTTCTTCGTTTTTTTTTTTTGTATTATTTTCATTCTAATTTTATTTGCAGGTTCAACAAGGCACTCGACCTAGGTCGATAGACATAATCTTATAGGTTCAAACGAGCAGACGACATCACTCAACTAACGGTTCAATTGAGTTGCCTTGGGCCCAATATAACCCGATCCAATTGATGTACCACGTAGTTCGACCACCTACAGTTTGGCGCCCATCATGGGGCCCATTGCAACTATTTTGAACTCGAATCAAATCACTTCAACGACCAATCAACATGTCTGAAAGTGGATCAGCCCCAACCGTCGAAGAACAAATTGCTACGTTGACTGCTCAGATGACAGCAAACGCTGAGAAATTATAGGCGCTCGAATTAGAGAATGCAATGATTCGAGCGACGAATGAAGAATTGAGAGCCTTAGTTGACGGAGTAGCACCTAACTCAGCGACGTCGGAGCGTCCAGTCTTAGTTCCAAACGATGAGTAAGTTGTCGACCGAACAGCTTCAAGAGCACTAGGCAACCCCATCAGACCAAATGTTAATCCAGTCGACCAACAGAATCAACCGACGCCTCAGACAGCTCGAGTCGAAATCGATCTCAACAATATGCCAGCTCGAAATGAGATGTTGAACGAATAAGATCTAGTAATGGATCAACAGCGGGACAGCGTCCATAGGACGACCGCGTCGCTCCAGTCGACACCCGGATTGGTAAAACCCAGGTCTGATTTACCTTTATTTGCTAATTTGGAATTTTCTCGCAGGTTTGTAAAAATGGAAGTTCTCATTCAAAAAATTCCTAGAGTTCCAGCTCCAATCAAGAAAAGTACAGCCAACAGCTTCACCGACTCACCATTTGTCGACGCGATAGCTCTCACCGAAATGCCTAGAAAATTCAACTTCCCAAACATGAAGCAATACAAAGGGACGACAGATCCTGACGACCACATAGAACAATACAAACAGAGGATGTTCACTGCCGCAATTCCACGCGATCTGAGAGAAGCGTGCATGTGCAAAACTTTTGGATCTAGCCTTAACGGCCCAGCCCTACAATGGTACATGAATTTACCAAACAATTCTATTAATTCTTTTGCGCAGCTGATAGATACATTCATGGAGCAATTTGCAAGCAGCTGCAAACTAAAGAAGCAGTCGGACGACCTGTATACAATCACGCAAAGGCCTGGCAAAAATTTGAGAACTTATGTCGGACGCTTCAACAGAGAGAAAGTACAGATCCTGCATTGCAATCAAGCGACCGCCATCTACGCCTTCAGGAAAGGCCTTAGGTTTGATTCCGATTTATATAAAGAACTTACTAAATACCCATGCAGGACAATGGAAGACGTATTAGCAAAAGCATGGGCCCAAATTAAATGGGAAGAAGATTAAGCAAATTTCATTGGAAAAACTAACAATAGTTATTATAGAAGTCAACGAAATGATCGAGTAGACAGGAAGTCTAACGACAGAAGGTTAGAACCCTATCCAATGAGCGACAGAAGGAGAACTCAGTCGCGACACGAGGATTCCAACGAGAGAAATTCCTACGGGCGTGGCAATTCAAGGTCGAGTCGGCCAAGGGTAGAAGCACCAGAGTATAACCTTAGCATCGAACCAGTCGACCTCATAGCAGTAATAAGGGAAATGGGAAAAACAGTCAAGTGGCCACGAAAGATGAATGCACTCCTTGAACATCGAGACCCGAAGCTTCAATGCGAGTTTCACAGAGATCATGACCATCGCACGAAAGATTACATCGCCCTCAAATTCGAAGTCGTAGAGCTCTTGAAACAGGGACACCTACGGGAATTCCTAACTGATAAGGGTAAACAAACTTTCGCAAGACGCGACGACCAAAGGCAAACCAGTGCTGTCGACAGTCCTCCAGAACCACCCAAACAAGACAGAGTGATCAACTACATTGCAGGTGGGTCTGAAGTCAGTGGTGTAAGCTACTTTGCAGGTAAGAGGCACACATGACAAGTGTCGAATGTAGAAATTCAACCTAATCTGGAGCATTCATCGAAAGTCAAAGAGACTATCATCTTCAAGTCGACAGACAAATCAGATTTGTTTTCTCCTCACCATGATGCTTTAGTTATTTCTTTACATATTGCTAATTGTTTAACTAAACGTATTTTAATCGACAATGGCAGTTCTTGTAACATTTTATTTAACAGTGCTCTGAGAGAAATGCAGGTCGACGAATCAAAACATAGTCGTCGAACGACTATGTTGACTAGGTTCAGTGAAGAACAAAAAAGCATACTAGACGAAATCGTACTGCCCATCTATGCTGAAGGAGTAAACTTATACATCAACTTCCTGGTGCTCAACTGCCAATCTCTATACAACGCCATCCTTGGCAAACCCTGGATACATGAATTGAAGGCAATCCCGTCGATATACCATCAAATGATTAAATTCCCAACCAAATGGGGAGTAAAAGAAATCAAAGGGGAACAAAGAGCAGCTAGAGAATGCTACCAGAATGGCATGAAAAAGAAGAAACAAGAGTTATAGCAATTACAGAATGCCAAAGTCGAGACGACTCCAAGCAAGCCAAATATGGAAGAACTCGACGAGGTGGCTGTCGACCCTGATTAGCTAGACCACAAAGTTTTCATTGGATCCAAGTTACCAGACGACATCCGTTAATAATTGATTGAATTCTTAAAGGAACGACTGAAACAAATTAATGCACAACACACCAAAAATGAGCAAGGATAACCTATGTATATTTAGGAACCCGCTCTGATACTATAGTATGTAGTTAGGGGGAGAATGCTAAATTGCCATATTGTTGTAGCATTCACATGATTGGGGAGTTTATCTTGAGGGAGAGTAACCCGTTAAAGGGGAGCATTTGCATTACACATACATTGCATGATGTTGTGCTTAAATTCTTACTGCAAATGCTTGTTTTATCTCACATGATTAATCTCACATATACTTGTATTGGAAAGTATAGAAACTTTGTTTTGAAGGATTGATTGTTCTACAAGAGATTGAAGACTTGAAGATATAGCTTTTATTTATCTCTTTGTAATGTAGAAAATCCCTTTAGTTTCTATTTTATTGTGAGGATTAATGTGAGTGGTGGTTTTGTCACGAAATAGCCAAAGGGGGAGATTGTAAGGATTCCCATTTATTGATTGGCTTGTTTCGTGGACAAACCACATGTGGAGTTCTTTGTAAGGGTAGCTTAGGTATTGTTATTCAAGGTCAAGGCCCTTTCAAGACCTCATCTTGATAAGCACCAAAGGTAAATTTCTAGTGCTTACGTGCTTTGAAGAGATCTAGTTGCACACACACACAACTCATGCATAAATGTTATTTTATATGTTGTGTGTTTTCATATGTGTGCATTCATAATTGTTGAATATCTCTTCATGCATGTTTATTTAAGTGCATCCTGTTCAATGATAATGCCATGACATGTTAGGCATTAGGATGCATTCAATACCCACACTTGCACTTCATGATTAGTCTTAAGTGTGGTGTAATTCGTTTCCGTTTGTGTGATCGGAAACGTCCGCGCTTGCACGATGGTGTGCATGTCTTAGCATGATGGTTGACCACTTGAGAATGTCTCATTCTTCTCTTGGATAAGTGGTAGTTTTGGTTTGGTTGGATAGAGTAAGGTGTCTAGTTTCAAAAGATTAGATTTCAATGTTTTAAGTGTTTTCAAAACTGACCTTTGCATGGTCTTGTGACCATAACTTTTTACACAAAGCTTCAAAATGAGTTTTGAAAATTTCTGTATAAACTAGACACCCATACCTTTCCAACGGTATATTATTCGTAATATTTCATAACCGTTTGGATTGGTTTTAAAATCTCCAAAGTTACAACCAAAACAGGGCAACTCTGTTGTTGTCTGTTTCTGACCTTTGGTCACTCAATTGACCATAACCTTTTCTACAGATATCAAAATATCATTCTGTAAAAACTAGTAGAAAGTAGACATCCATACTTTTCCAACAATATATCATATGAAAGGTTTTGATGTCGTTTGGTCATGTTTCGAAGCGCTCGAATCTTGAGTCACTGCACTGACGCGAGTACCGCGAAAATGCCCATATTTTTTCCATTTCTTCCAAAATGACATAGTTTCACTTGGGCATTATAAATACATATCTTTCTCATCATTTTGAGGGTAGAGCCACAAAATCAAACCCTAGAGAGAGAGGCTCCTTATTCTTGAGAGAGAAAGAGAGACTTGAGAGAAAAAGCTTAAAGATTACATCTTTATCTCTCTAAACCCATTCCCACATGCACAAATCATTATCTAAGCATCATCTAGGAACATCTAGTATGTGCTAATGCATGGGTCTTCTTAAACACACATGGTATGATTTGTTGAACACTAATTTTATTTAATTTCCGCATTTTATACTTGATTTATTGCTTTATCTAGAGGGGGGGGGGGGGGGGGGGGGGGGGGGGGGGGGGGGGGGGGGGCTGTGAATAGATTTTAATCGTTATTACCCAATTTTCGCGTTTAGTCAAATTTACAAAAATGCCCTAAACTAGACAATATAATAATCAAGTGTAATATGGTGCGGAAATATAAACGACACTTGATTTTTACGTGGAAACCCTCACGGGAAAAACCACGGGCTGGTAAGTGCGCCACACTCGAACCTCGAATCCACTAATTGTGATAACGTATACAACCTAATCCAGGTTTGACGGCCTAATCCTGGCCAATATCCCGCTACCACTACCCGCATGCCTGTAAAAGTGGACCTAGTCCGATTTGCTCATGTGACCACCTAATCCCGGTGTCCGACCTAATCCCGGTCTATCAGACAAGACTTACTTCTCCGAAGAGATCAAACACCCTATGTGAATATGCAATGAATATTCAAAGTGCAAATAAAGCTAGGGAACCATAGATGCTTATCTAGGATTATATGATGACAATAAAATCAATCCTAGATATCAAAAATGCCCAAATTTTCGCGTTTAGTCAAATTTACAAAAATGCCCCAAACTAGACAATATAATAATCAAGTGTAATATGGTGCGGAAATATAAACGACACTTGATTTTTACGTGGAAACCCTCACGGGAAAAACCACGGGCTGGTAAGTGCGCCACACTCGAACCTCGAATCCACTAATTGTGATAACGTATACAACCTAATCCAGGTTTGACGGCCTAATCCTGACCAATATCCCGCTACCACTACCCACAGGCCTGTAAAAGTGGACCTAGTCCGATTTGCTCATGTGACCACCTAATCCCGGTGTCCGACCTAATCCCGGTCTATCACACAAGACTTACTTCTCCGAAGAGATCAAACACCCTATGTGAATATGCAATGAATATTCAAAGTGCAAATAAAGCTAGGGAACCATAGATGCTTATCAAGGATTATATGATGACAATAAAATCAATCCTAGATATCAAAATAGCTATATGATATGGCATACAACTTTAGCTATGTTAAGGATGACCAATCCTAAATACAATAGCTATCAAAAATAATCTCAATCATATAATGAGATTAATTAGCTAGATGTTAGATAAACATGTAAAATCCTAGCTATCAAAAATAACCCAATCAACACATAATCTCAATCATGTATGTAAAAATTAATCTAAATATATACAAGTAATAAATGAGATAAAATTGATAAGTAAAAACACTAAGGTTAAATAAAATTAGTGTTCAACAAATCATACCATGTGTGTTGAAGAAGACCCATGCATTAGCACATACTAGATGTTCCTAGATGATGCTCAGATAATGATTTGTGCATGTGGGAATGGGTTTAGAGAGATAAAGATGTAATCTTTAAGCTTTTTCTCTCAAGTCTCTCTTTCTCTGTCAAGAATAAGGAGCCTCTCTCTCTAGGGTTTGATTTTGTGGCTCTACCCTAAAAATGATGAGAAAGATATGTATTTATAATGCCCAAGTGAAACTATGTCTTTTTGGAAGAAATGGAAAAAATATGGGCATTTTCGGGGTACTCGCGTTAGTGCAGCGACTCAAGATTCGAGCGCTTCGAAACATGACCAAACGACATCCAAACCTTTCATATGATATATCGTTGGAAAGGTATAGATGTCTACTTTCTACTAGTTTTTATAGAATGACATTTTGATATCTGTAGAAAACGTTATGGTCAATTAAGTGACCAAAGGTCAGAAACAGACAACAACAGAGTTGCCCTGTTTTGGTTGTAACTTTGGAGATTTTAAAACCAATCCAAACGGTTATGAAATATTACGAATAATATACTGTTGGAAAGGTATAGGTGTCTAGTTTGTACAGAAATTTTCAAAACTCATTTTGAAGCTTTGTGTAAAACGTTATGGTCACAAGACCATACAAAGGTCAGTTTTGAAAACACTTAAAACATTGAAATCCAATCTTTTGAAACTAGACACCTTACTCCAATCAACCAAACCAAAACTACCACTTATCCAAGAGAAGAATGAGACATTCTCAAGTGGTCAACCATCACGCTAAGACATGCACACCATCGTGCAAGCGCGGACGTTTCCGATCACACAAACGAAAACGAATTACACCACACTTAAGACTAATCATGAAGTGCAAGTGTGGGTATTGAATGCATCCTAATGCCTAACATGTCATGGCATTATCATTGAACAAGATGCACTTAAATAAACATGCATGAAGAGATATTCAACAATTATGAATGCACACATATGAAAACACACAACATATAAAATAACATTTATGCATGAGTTATGTGTGTGTGCAACTAGATCTCTTCAAAGCACGTAAGCACTAGAAATTTACCTTTGGTGCTTATCAAGATGAGGTCTTGAAAGGGCCTTGACCTTGAATACCAATACCTAAGCTACCCTTACAAAGAACCCCACATGTGGTTTGTCCACGAAACAAGCCAATCAATAAATGGAAATCCTTACAACGACGTAACAGCTTTGCCTAGTCACACTCAGATATGGTCGGGATTGACCCAGAGGTAATAGTTCACCGACTACAGGTCGACCCAGATCACCAACCAGTAAAGCAAAAATGAAAGAAGTTCACTCCAGAGAGGAACAAAGTGATCAACGACGAGATCCAGAAGTTATTCGACATCGGTTCTGTGAGGGAAGTAAAATACCTCGACTGGTTAGCAAACGTCGTGGTAGTGAAGAAGAAAAACAGGAAATGGTGAGTCTGCATTGATTTCACAGACCTTAGTAAAGCTTGCCCCAAGGATTCATTCCCACTCCCACACATCGACATGTTGGTTGATGCGACTGCGAGGCATGAACTACTAAGCTTTATGGACGCTTACTCTGACTACAACCAAATCTTAATGCATCCTGATGACCAAGAGAAAACAGCCTTCGTCACCAAGCGAGGTATTTTTTGTTATAAAGTAATGCCTTTTGGTTTAAAGAATGTAGGTACGACTTATCAGAGGCTAGTCAACAAGATGTTCGCTAAGATGCTTGGATCGACAATGGATGTCTACATCGACGACATGCTGGTCAAATCCTTGATCGCTCAACAACATATTGACCATCTAAGGCAGTCGTTCGACGTACTCGACTAATACGGTATGAAACTTAACCCTACTAAATGCTTCTTTAGTGTGTCTTCAGGCAAGTTTCTAAGCTATCTGGTCACCCAAAGAGGTGTCAAAGCCAACCCAGATCAAATACGGTCGATCGAAGGCATCAAATCGCCTAAATGTATCAAAGACGTACAGAAACTCACAGGTCGTGTAGCAGCACTGAATAGATTCATCTCCAAGTCGTCCGAACGATGCCATCCATTTTTCAACACCCTCAGAAAAAACAAAGCGTTTGAGTGGAACGACGATTTCGAAAGAGCATTACAAGACTTGAAAACCTATTTGAAGTCACCCCCACTACTGTCGAAACCAAAGGACGACGAAACGTTACTCATATACCTGGTAGTATCTGACACAGCTGTAAGTGCCGTACTAATTAGAGAAGAAGATAACAATCAACACCCAGTCTACTACGTAAGTAAAGCTCTGCTCGACGCTGAGACTAGGTATAGTCGACTGGAGAAACTCGCATTAGCCCTTGTTGTTGCAGCACGTAAACTAAGGCCATACTTCCAATGCCACTCCATTAAGGTATTAACTACTTACCCTCTCAAAAATATTTTGCATAAACCTGAACTTTCAAGTCAACTGACGAAATGGGTCGTGGAGCTTAGCGAGTACGACATTAGCTTCCACCTACAACCGGCAATGAAATCAAAGGTACTAGCTGACTTTATTGAAGACTTTATCCCTTGTGAAAGTGTGCAGGCCGAACAGGAACTAGTAGCACTCATAGAAAAACCCTCCTCCAGAAAATGGACGTTATCAGTCGACGGATCCAGCAATATCAAAGGAAGTGGACTAGGTCTGGTGCTCAAATCCTCACAGGGGGACATATTGGAACAATCAGTCCATTGCGATTTTCGTGCGACAAACAATGAAGCTGAATATTAAGCCTTGATTGCTGGACCCGACCTTGTAAAAAGCCTAGACGTAAAAAACATACACGTATTGAGTGATTCCCAACTAGTCGTTTGACAGATGAACGACTCCTATGAGGCAAGGGATCAAAGAATGTCAGCCTATTTGACTAAAGCCAAGCAACTCCAGTCGACCTTCGACGAATATACAATCCAACTGGTACCAAGATCTAAGAATGCTCGAGCAAACGCATTGGCAAGTCTTGGATCGATAACAACCAATGGCTCGAAAAAATACCTATCGTACATCTGATGTCGCCAAAAATTCAAGAAGCTGAAATACTAGCACCCATCGACCATGGAAGAAGTTGGATGGAACCCATATTCAATTATCTTCAAGCTGACATTTTACCAAGAGACAGATCGGAAGCAAGGAAGATCAAAGCGAAAGCCACAAAATTCTGCATCATATATGGTAAGCTTTATAAAAAATCGTTTACAAGATCCTACTTGCGATGTGTCACCTCTTGAGAGGCGTATGACGTCATGAAAAGTCTTCACTATGAAGAATGCGGAAACCATTCCGGCGCTCGTAGTTTGTCGAACAGAGTAATCATAGCGGGATATTACTGGCCGACAATGCGGTCTGATTCTCAAAATCATGTGAAGTCGTGCGACAAGTGTCAACGGTTTGCACTTGTATCGCATCTTCCGCCAGGTATGTTAAATTCAATTTCGGCCCCTTGGCCTTTTATGAAATGGGGAATGGATATTGTAGGAAACCTTTCTGCAGCACCTGGGGGTGTCGTCTATATGCTGGTTTTAACAGACTACTTCACCAAATGGGTCGAGGTCGGAGCATATCAACAAGTACGCGACATTGAGGTACGCGACTTCGTATGGAAGAATATAATTTACAGGTTTGGAGTACCATGGGAGATAGTGACCGATAATGGATCCCAATTCATTTCGTACGACTTCAAAATTTCTACGACAAGTATGGAATAAAGCTGAGCTTCTCAACTCCACGTTATCCTCAAGCTAATGGACAAGAGGAGTCAACAAACAAAACAATTGTCAACACACTAAAGAAGCAACTGGTGGTAGAGAAAGGCAAGTGGGCAGAAAAACTCCCAGAAATACTCCCAGAAATACTATGGTCGTATAGGACTACTCCATGACGGTCGACGGAAGAAACTCCTTTCTCACTCGTCTACGGTTCTGAAGCAGTGATCCCAATACACGACTTGCGACCACTCGAAACGAAAACCCAAATGAGGAACAGAATAGCTTGGAGCTCAATTTCGAACTTGATCACATAGACGAACGTCGAGACTATGCCGCTCTAAGGATCCAGTTGTATCAGCAGCAAGTCGCACGACACTACAACAAAAAAGTATGTGCTAGAGTTTTCAAAGTCAATGACTGGGTACTACGACAAGTCTTCCAAAACACAAGGGAGGAAGGCGCTGGAAAATTGGGGCCGACATGGGAAGGCCCATATCAAATAACAGATGTAGTCGGACGAGGAGCATACAAATTGCGAGGACTCGATGATCGTGAGCTGCACAACAGCTGGAACGCTCTTCATCTAAAACAGTACTATTTCTAAACTCACTATTTTGATATATTACTCGTTATACTATTGTTTTTATCGATATTTCAAAACTAACAAGTCGACCATCTAACACATGTACGCGAAATTTCTATGTAAAAGGTCTTGTCGACCATCTAACGCATGTACGCGAAACTTCTATGTAAAAGGTCTCGTCGACCATCTAACACATGTACGTGAAATTCCTATGTAAAAGGTCTTGTCGACTAAATAACGCAGGTAAGCGAAAATTTCCTTCTGATATATATAATAATACGCATGCACGCGATTCTTAATAAGTCATCGACCATGAATGCATACGATCTTCATTTTTTACGATAATATAATATCATATACAACATGTCGATCGACTTACGTTTAATAGTGAGTTTACAAGCTTATCTCATTCAATTAAAAGTTAGCATTGTGCAAACCCCATTATATGATGGTCGTATTGTTTTCACAATATAAAGTCAAAATAAAGTTCCATTCAAAATGAATTGCTTCAAAATAAAACAAAAATATAGGTTGAGTCGACCAAATCATCCACAATTACATAAACCAAATAAAAGTTGAAGAAAATGTTAAATGAAAAATGTCAGGCATCAATTCACCGGAGGATCAACAACGTCGTCATTTGGGCTTGTGATATCATGGAGTTGTTCGTCGAGGCTCTTATCGACATCTTTTTCAACAGCCTCATCATCACCTGCTGCCTCCCCAGGAGACGACTCCTCAAGCTTCAACATTTCCTCATAGGTGTCAACCACCTCCTGCATTTCTTCATGGCTCCAATTGACATGCTCACCAAATAGGTATTTCTTAAAAACTTCCGCCATGGCTTTGCACATCGCCGCAGTTGCAATCGATGCCAGTTGCTCTTTCAAGTCTGCAACAAGACGCTTCTGCTCAATGACAACCGCTTTAGCCTTTGTCGACTCCTCGCGATGTCGATCCCTCTCCTCTTCCTTATCCTTCAAATCCTTCTCCAGAGCGATGCATTTCTACTTTAGCTCATTCAAAGCACTATCAACTTTGGCCTTATCGGTCTTGAGGGTGTCATTCGCCTTCTTAAACTTCGCGCACTTGTCGCTAACCAACTTATACTTGTCATGAAGATGCAATTGTGCCTGCAAAGCCTACAAAAGAAATATCGTATAGATCAAAAGGAAACGAACGACAATACTATTAAGTAGAAAAGAAAATTGAAATATACAAATTCAACTGGAACGCTGAGAGAATGCTTGTGTTAAATACATCCTCCGTCTTCTTTTTCTTCAAAAACTGTTCATTGGCGGAGAGAAGAAATTCGTTCAACTTCTCGAGAAAGCCAATCGGCTAGTTGAACGATGATATTCTAGAAGAAAGAAGTTGATTTTGTCTTTGAGCTCGACTCGACCTTCTTTCCATGATCGGCAGTCGAATCCTTTCTCCACCTCTTCCGCGTCAGACTTTGTTCAGGAGACGAAGTGTAAGTATGCTCCGGTGCAGCAAGAACATCCTCCTTCGACTTGTCGACCGCTGATTTCTTTTTTTCTGCTGCTGCCCTTTTCCTTGCAAGATCATCCCTATAACGCTTTATGGCTTCAGCACTATCTGGCAAGTTCATCTTCACATTCGACATCGACGTCACTGCGAAACGACGTTCAATGTTAGTAATAGGTGATAAAAAAAATCATATCACATCCAAGTATTTCAAGACTCCTCCTAATCCAGACATATGACACGAAATCTTGCACAAAAGGATACGGTTTTTGCAATCTATTTAAGGTTGACCATCGCCACAAACTGCTAGGCCTAAGCTTACCATCCACAAGCAATGTTTTACAATTTCTATTTAGCAGGGATGCATAATATCTCTTCAGTTAGTGCAGATGTGTTGTCGCACAACATATCATTATCCGCATGCTTGATTTCTACATAAAATTTTCACTAATTAATGTTATAAGTTTTGTAGGTTACGAATATTCCGAAGCGACACAAAAAAAAAGGGTCGGTTGACAGTCACCTCTTCGATTCCATATCCTCCAGAGGACAAATTGTGTTTTCCCCCAAGGACCGTCAATTAGTGGACCTTTAGCAAAAAAGAAGGTATCCTTCCAAAGACGATCATTTGTAGTAGTATCAATAATAAGTCGATTATTCTTGTCTCTAGGTATCAGTATGTAACAACCTTGGTCGCCCACATGCTCCTTTAAGTAATAGTTATGCAGGACGCACCCTAACCCAAGGTCGATTCTATACCTCTCGCGCAAAACAGTCAGACTCAACAATATTCTCCAACTATTTGGCATCAGTTGGCCAGGAGCAATATCGAAATGTTTCAACAGTCGTCGTACCAACGAAGGAACCGGGAATCTAAACCCTAGACATAGAGTATACTCATAAAAACATGTCCAGTCGGGTATCCCAGTCCGCTCGCTCATGTTCTAGCGGAGCACGTAGCTCGACCGACTTAGGAATACCATATACTGTCTGCAAATAATCAAAATTATCTTCCGTAATCAAACTTGTCGGACTACCATCTAAAACACCTAGCGGGTGACCTGAAGTAGATGCCTCCACATCATCCTTATACTCCAGAAATTCCACCAGCCCCGTTATGGCACAGACGACACCCTGCTCTATCATGCCTGATGCATTAATAGTAACTATTTTCGACGGATCCTTAACTGAGACCGTTCGATCGACATTAGCTACTCCATTGTCGACCTCTCCTTCGTCGACTTCCATGTCGCTAGGTGTCCAAGTAAAACGTGGTTCTAAGATGGTATCATCGTTCGACATGATCTCCAAAAGCTAACAAATGCAAAAATGCACAAGTCAGACAAACCAAACGCTACAATCACAGCCTAGGGATTCTAGATCAAAACCTAGAGTATTTTACAACATGGGAAATCCATCTTGAAGTTCAACCTAAACCCTAAAAAAGCTGCCTACCCATAGTCGAGCATTTTCTTGAATCTAAACGACTACTCTCATCACAACGACGTACACGTAAAACAGAAACAACATATATGAGCAGTATCAACATGGCAGTGAATCAAAAGCATCAAAAACCATCAAAAACAATGAAGAACATGTATTCTCAGGTAATATTAGAAACTTCTACTTATTTATTTCCTATAGATTCATAAACGTAAGTTTCATACAAAGGTACACAAAAAAAAATCTCTCTTACTAACCTTGAAGATTTGAGAAGAAATTACGAAGAAATCCACATAAGAACCAGCACTTCAAGAGAGTATCTCACAAAAAGAAGAAGCCAGAGAAGTTAAAGATTTCAAGTCGCGCAAAAATGGTTCCAGCATATGGAACGGTTTACTTATAAACCAATATGCTAACCCTAGTTGCCACATGTCAACTCCCCTTTGATTGTCAGTTAACCACGGTAAACCGCTCGTTTTGAAATTCGAAAATTTTATATTGAAAAAGGTGCGTGAATTAAATGCGCATGATGTCAGCATAGGAAACCAAAACGTTTCCATCCTATCGATTTGACATCCCATCGATTTGACTTCCAAAATCAAAACCAGATCTTCATCGAACGAGCGATTCTCTCTAAGGTTCTACTTCGACCAATCGACAAGAGCTTATAATCATAACATTTGAAAATTGATGATTTGACTCGACGACAAAGGCGGCCGACTAAACCAGTGGTCGACTCAACGAAAATCACTCTCTAAATTATTGAACTCTTCTTTAGAGAGTGGGGGACAAACTGTGGTAGCCAAAAAAGGCTCATAGGCCCAACCTGTCAAAATACAAGCCTTTTCCATGATGGATCCTCTCCAGGCCCACTATATCGGGTCGACCCAAGTCCAGCGTCATCTTTGAATGACAAAGTCAAAACGTCAGTTGAGATTGGTGGATAACTGGAAGAGAGAATCTCTCCCAATATCACACCTGATTCCCCAAGTATCTCTCCCACAATCACACATGATCAGGGGACGTTGGAGCTACTCCTTCTACTATAAATAAGAAGGCTCCTTCACTAGAAAGCTCTCTAAAATCCCTCCTATACAAAGCTTACTAAAGCGTACTAAAATTTTGCTCATTAATATTCCAGCAACCAGAACTTGGCCGGATTCAAGATCACGATCATTAGAGAATATTGCTCAGCCTAAGCACACCTAAGGCTAAATAATTTAAACCCATTTCTTCATTTTTTATGTATTATTTTCGTTCTAATTTTATTTGCGGGTTCAACAAGGCACTCGACCTAGATCGATAGACATAATCTTGCAAGTTCAAACGAGCAGACGACATCACTCAACTAACGATTTAATTGAGTTGCCTTAGGCCCAATATAACCTGATTCGATTGACGTACCATGTAATTTGAGCACCTACAACAACTATTTTATTTTTATAAATAGAAATAAAAGACATCATTTAATTTTGTATTTATTGTCTTCTTATAAATAACTGCATTTTATTTCTTTTTTAGAAACACTATCCAAAAACAAATAGTCATAGACGTGAGAGAGAAGTTGTATAGTTTGATCAATCAACATTCAACACAATGGCCATCGAAACACAAACACAAACTCTGCTTCCACCAAACATTTCCACCGTAGACGGCTACGTCGACTACGAAGGTCGTCCGATCTCCAGATTCAGCTCTGGCGGTTGGAGATCAGCCTCCTTCATTATCGGTAAAATTTCTAAATTCACACAACAATCGTATATAAATATTTTTCAAAGATTTTAAAATTTGAGGAAATAATTTTGTGGAAATGCAGTTGTGGAAGTTGCAGAGCGGTTCGCGTATTACGGCATCAGCTCCAACCTTATTACGTACTTGTCAGGGCCGATCGGAGAGACCACGGCGGCGGCGGCTGCCAACGTGAACGCGTGGTCCGGCGTGGCGTCGCTGCTCCCACTTTTAGGTGCGTTCGTCGCTGATTCGTTCCTCGGACGGTACTGGACGATCGTTTTCGCTTCTCTGGTCTACATTTTGGTTGGTCTCTCAAGTCTCTTCCTCTACTTGTTTATTTTTAAATTAATTAATTGATAACAAAAATGAAAAACTAGTAAATTTTGGTTTGACTTCTGAGACTGAAACTGAGTTTGCATATATTTTTTTAGATTGATTATGAATTTTGTTTTGAGAATTTACTTTGTCTTTATTTATAATTAAATCATTTCAATTGTTATGGGTTTTCGAAAACATTTTCTATTTTTCGAAATATAAAATGAGTGTAGTACATGTAGAAAAGAAAAAATCATAAACCACATTTTTCAGCTTTTCAAAAAATAAAACAGCATCATTTGCTTTGTTTTGGTGTTTGCTGGTTTGGTAATAGAATTTGGATCCCCAACTATGCTAATTTTTGTCCTGCCCTATATAGATCTGTTGACATATGTAATTAATGGCTGTCATTTATTTCTTTTATTTATTTCATTTTCATTATTTTTAAATACAATGTCTTATTCTCAAATGTTTTAGATCAAGAAAAAGATCAGCATAACAGAAGATCCTGATCCTTGGTAATAAGTGTGGAGAGTGGTGGAATTGGTATGAATTGGTATATATATTGGATTATAATTTATATGTATTATTTTTGAGAAAAATATATATTTGTTAAGATTAATAAATATATAATATTATTTGTTGTAATATTTATAGGGCAAATTGCACTAATATATTCTAATAAATGGTGAAATTGATTCGAAGGCGAAAATGTGTTTATTACACATTTACACCAACTCTCTTCTAAATCGTGGACTTCCGTTAGTTAATGATGACCGAGGGTTAATATAGTCTTTTTATCTTGAGTGGATAATAAATAAATAAAATAAAATTGGCTGTCCAATCACACCCAGCCACATCAGCCTATATAACATTTGAAATTAATAAAAACAAATTTTTTTTTTTTTTCCTTCTTGGAGTTTGTGGTGGTTATGTCTTGATGGTGGTTAGAATGGTGGCTTTTGGAAAGGTTTTGAAGGTTTGAAAAGAGAAAAATGGTAATGATGTGATTGATTGTGAAGGGATGAAAATTGAGGTAGGAGAAGATGAAAATGGAGGGATTTTGTATTTTTTATTTTTTATTTTTCACTTTTCTTCAACAAAAACTAGAAACAACATTTTGATATTTTCACAATTTTCTATTTTTTTCAATTAAGTAAGTGGCATATTAAATTGGTTGTATTTATAATTTTTTATTAATTATAAATATATTTTTCTTAAGTTTAATAAAATATATATTTTCATCATAATTGTTTTTTATAAAAACTTAAAATTACATCAATTAATTTGAACTTAATTAAATTGATTTTATTAAATATATAAATATATATTTATTTAATTAATAAAATCAATTTAAATTAATTTTACTATACACTTTACTATTATAATATTTTCAAAACAATTACATTGAATATATATTATAATATACACATTTTCAGATTATGAATATATGAAATTCATTTTCTCATTTACAAATGAAAGTTGATAAAAAAGAAAATGAAAAATGAAAACATTACCGAACAGACTTAAATCTTTGTAGAGTTTTTTTGTTTATGTTGTTTGAAAGGATTTGATGAATAATTAAATGAGAAATTCTAAATTTGACATTTGTCTTGCTAAATTTATCACGTGTCCATTTAGTTATTAAATGGGGAAATTTCATTAAAGTATATGTGTTTTGGTAAAATGCAACATTTTACAATTTAAGCTGAATATTACTGTATAATTTGTATTACAGGGACTAGGCTTATTGACACTCTCAGCTCTGCTAACATCCTTCACCAATAGGGATTGCCAAAACAAAATCAACATCAATTCTACAAAATCATCATGTTCTCCTCCAGAGATGCAGATATTCATATTTTTCTTGTCCTTATATCTAGTAGCTTTTGGACAAGGTGGGCACAAGCCTTGTGTTCAGGCCTTTGGAGCTGATCAGTTTGATGAGAATAACCTACAGGAAAGCAAATCCAAAAGCTCCTTCTTCAACTGGTGGTATCTCAGTTTTTCCTCAGGCATAACTTTATCAATTGTGCTTGTAGTCTACATTCAAGATAACCTCAATTGGGCCCTCGGATTCAGCATCCCCTGCACCATAATGGTCGCTTCCTTGGTTGTTTTCCTGCTTGGAACCAAGACTTACAGGTACACTCTTGGAACCAATGAGCAAAACCCATTTGCAAGAATCGGTAGAGTGTTTGTCGCGGCTTTAAGGAACCGGAAAGCTACTAGGCCTTTGGTGATGGATGGTGAAGAGGAAGCTACAGAAACTGCCTTGCCTGATCACCAGACTTCTTCTTCTAAGCAATTCAAGTAAGAGAGGCAATTATATTCACATTCTATAAAACAAGTTTTCAAGTTATAATACAAATGGTTTTTTTGGTGTTGAAGGTTCCTGAACAAAGCCTTGGTTGCAACAGATTCATTATTAGAAGATGGAAAGTTTTGTAGGGTTGCAGTCACAGACATTGAAGAAGCAAAGGCATTATTGAGGCTTATTCCAATATGGACAACATGCTTGGCATATGGTATGGTGTTTGCACAGACCATCACTTTCTTCACCAAACAAGGAGCTACAATGGACAGAACAATTTTCCCAGGCTTCAAAATTCCGGCAGCCACACTTCAACTCTTTATCGGCATAGCCATTATTATCTTCATCCCCATCTACGACCGAGTTTTTGTTCCCTTAACAAGAGCTTTAACCAGGTTCCCCTCTGGTATTACAATGCTTCAAAGAATTGGAACTGGGATGGTCTTGTCAGCTATATGCATGATAGTTTCAGGTAAGATAATGATAAAGACCTTCTCGTGACTAAGTTGCATTTAAAAAAATTTAAATAAAAACCTGACATCAAATGGGTCAGTGGTGAGACCTACCAAGATTGAACAATTCATGAAAGGTCTGGATATCTACTTCCATAATTGGGAGATATCTACTCCCACAAACATCGGGACTTCGGAAAAAAAATTCGTAAATATGAAACCAAACAATAATTTAAAACTTTCAACATTGTGAAGTAACAAAATAAGTCTGTTTTGACTCATTAAAAGTGTCTACAATGATACCAAAAAGACTTCCAAACACAATACAACTTAATGTCAAATTTTGTGATGATGGTTGGTTGCAGGTTTTGTAGAGCTGAAAAGGGTTGAAACAGCAGAGAATTATGGACTAATCGACAAGCCAAATGAGACAATTCCAATGAGTGTTTGGTGGTTGGTTCCTCAATATCTGTTGCTTGGGCTAGCAGATGTTTTCACCATAGTTGGTCTTCAAGAATTCTTCTATGATCAGGTTCCAAAAGAACTAAGAAGTCTTGGTGTTTCCCTTTACTTGAGTGTTTTAGGTGTTGGGAGCTTGTTAAGCAGTGTTTTGGTCTCTGCCATTGATGAAGTAAGCAGTGCAAATGGAGGAGTCAGCTGGTTTGCTAGTAATCTCAATCAGGCACATCTTGATTACTTTTACTGGTTGCTTGCTGGGCTCAGTGTTGTAGGATTTGCTGTCTACTTGTATTTTGCTAAAACTTACATCTATAAAAGGTAAATTTATGTTTATACTTTATAATAGTGTCTTTTTTTTCCCCTTTTTTACCGTTGATGCTTGATGATAAAATAACAAATGCAAATGGAGAAGTCAGTTGGTTTGCTAATCATCCGCAAGTGCCATAGGATTCACAGCTTACAAGTATTTTGCTAATTCTTACCTTATAAATACGGGTCCCATTTAGTATATGGGTGCACCATTGTGATCATATTTTTCTGATCACATGCAAGCCCAAGACTATTGAAGATTTTCTCCTCTTCTCCACTGTAATCGGATATTCGATAGACATATATAATATGCAGACATCAGCCAACAATCATCGCTTTGGAATCACTAATCAGGGATGTAACCAGGATTAAACGGCAGGTTTGAATAATTTTTTTTGACTGAACATTGACAATATGATAAAATTTTATCCAGTAAAAAAAAATAATACACCTAGTTTAGAGGATATAGACACTTATCCGTCACCTAAGGAAATAAGAATGCTCTAGTAGTAATTTACTAGCAAATCTAGACCATAAAAGAATAATTAAAAAAAAGAAAAAAAAAATCAACCCCATAAACATGCAAATAAATTTCAAACAAAATATCACCAACAAGAAATTCATTAAATAATAGTGTTATTTTGTAAAATTAAAATTAGATTAACTAATAATTAGCTTACCCTTAAAATTTTATAAACTGTTATAATATATTATATGTGGTTTTTACCCACAGTGGAATTGGTGACACCTTTTTAAAGTGATTTGGTGAGAATGTCGGTGGGTTAATAAGTTAAGTTTAAAAGGCACCATTTATGGTGAACTACCAAAATTACCCTTAGCTAATGATTTATGTTATTCTGTTTGGTCTTTTCTCTCTCCACACTTGCAACAAAAACGTCAGTAGGATTTAACTCAGTTACTCTCTCTCTCTCTACAAATAAAAGTTCAAGGTCTTGCCCCGACTTTCTTCTTCAGTAAAATAAGGTAATATTTCTTGAACCTGTTTGTTTTAAGTTTTTAACATTTCAGTATTTTGTAAACGTGAAACCATTGTGATAATTTTTGAACTGTTCATTTTTTAAGTTTTTAACATTTCAGTATTTTGTAAACCTGAAACCATTGTGATAATTTTTGAACTTTTCATAACTTTTTGAAATCGTGTCTTTTTGCAGAATCGTAACTTTTTGAACTAAAATCGTGCCTTTTTGAACTGAAATCGTAATTTTTTGAAATCATTACTTTTTGAACTGAAATCGTAACTTTTTGAAATCGTGCCTTTTTGAATTGAAATCGTGCCTTTTTGAACTGAAATCGTAACTTTTTGAACTGAAATCGTAACTTTTTGAACTGAAATCATGCCTTTTTGAACTGAAATCGTTACTTTTTGAAATCATGCCTTTTCGAATTGAAATCGTGCCTTTTTGAACTGAAATCGTTACTTTTTGAAATCGTGCCTTTTTTAATGGTTTGTGATTATTAATTTGACAGCCTCATGAATCGGGTTAGAATAGTAATATCTTACAACGGTCGATGGGAGCAGTTACCTGATGGAAGTCAGAGGCTCTTTGGATCCGATAATCGAGGAATGTACGTGTCAAAGAATTTGACTTACGAAGAATTAGTAGCGATCGTGCATACTATTGTGAACTATGATGTAAACAAATACAACATTGATTTGTCATCAATATCAATCGTTCTTGGCAGTACGTGTCGCACATTTATAAGGAATGACGACGATGTCCAGTTAATGCTAGGGGAAGATCGAGTGATCCCTCAAGTATGTGTCAGTCTAACTGAGCGGACGGTTGGAAATGTGGTAGGGAATGATATTCCTCCTCCTGAAAATACCCAACAATTAGGATCCTTTAGTGGTAGCAACCAAGTGTTCATCCAAAGGAGTGCCAGTGAAGGTGGGGGAAACATGTGTGGTGTCCCATAGGTTGCGGTCAACCATGTAGATACAGCTGAGGCTCAATTTGGTGATGTGTTTGGTTGTCGAATTGAGCAGTACGATGCACAGTACAATGACCAGAACAATTATAATTACCCGAACCATGGGGTAGATAATGAGGCAAATAATGAACAGGTTGATGATCTACAAAATGCGGATGAAGAGCCTGCACAAATGCAAACACATGGTAGACGTGTGGAGGGAGTTAGTGGCACTGCACCAGATATGCCTGGGACTTCCGAGGTCCGTTATAATGTGACAGCATCTGAATCTGTTAATGCGACAACTTGGGTTATTCCGGGAGCAGATTCATACTCGTTTGGTACTGGTAGAAGCAGCACCTTGGCAGCGCCAGAACCGAGAACCATGATTTATAAAGGTCATGAAAAGTCCTGGAGGCGTGTTTAATATAAAGCTAGAGGGGGGGTGAATAGATTTTAGCTAATTATTACCCAATTTTCGCGTGCATGTCAATTTTACGAAAATACCCCTAGCAAGTCAAATAAACGTACAAGTGTAATAAGATGCGGAAATAATAAATGACACTTGATGTTTACGTGGAAACCCAACCACTGGGAAAAACCACGGGCTGTTTAGTGCGCCACACTCGGACCTCGAAATCCACTAATTGAAATGGAGTTTACAACCTATGTAGACCTCGTCTAACACTCCGGTCAATAACCCCCCACTTCTACCACGCGGGCCTTTAAAAGTGGCTCTAGTCCAATTGCTTATGTGACCACCTGTTCCCGGTGTCCGACCTAATCCCGGTCAATCACACAAGACTTCAATCTCTCAAAAGAGATGCACAACCCTATGTGAATATGTATGAATATTCAATTAACAAACAAGGCTAGGGAACCTTAGATGCTTATCTAGGATGATGATATATTCAATTTAAATCAATCCTAGATATGAAAATAGCTATATGTCATGGCATACAACTTTAGCTAAGTAAAGGATAACCAATCCTAGATACAAAGCTATCACAAAAAACCCACAAACATTCAAAAGATTAACTAGTTGATTAAAAAACAATCTATCAACCTAGTTATAAATAAATCACACAAGAATGTTTATGGCATAGCTTTTAGGCAATAATGACCTAATCAATTAAGCTATCAAAAATAATCTCAATCATATAATGAGATTAATTAGCTAGATATAAAATAGGCATGAAAACCTAGCTAACATAAATAACCCAATCAACACATAATCTCAATCATGTATGTAGAAATTAATCTAAACACATACAAGTAATAAATGAGATAAAATTGATAAGTAGAAACACTAATTATGTAAGATAAAAGTGTTCAACAAATCATACCATGTGTGTTGAAGAAGACCCATGCATTAGCACATGCTAGATGAACCTAGATGATGCCTAGATGATGATTTGTGCATGTGGGAATGGGTTTAGAGAGATAAAGATGTAATCTTTAAGCTTTTTCTCTCAAGTCTCTCTTTCTCTCTCAAGAATAAGGAGCCTCTCTCTCTAGGGTTTGATTTTGTGGCTCTCTACTCAAAATGATGAGAAAGATATGTATTTATAATGCCCAAGTGAAACTATGTCGTTTTGGAAGAAGTGGAAAAATGATGGGCATTTTCGCGGTACTCGCGTCAGTGCAGCGACTCAATATTCGAGTGCTTCGAAACATGACCAAACGACATCGAAACCTTTCATATAATATATCGTTGGAAAGGTATGGATGTCTACTTTCTACTCGTTTTTACAGAATGACATTTTGATATCTGTAGAAAAAGTTATGGTCAATTGAGTGACCAAAGGTCAGAAACGGACAACAACATAGTTGCCCTGTTTTGGTGGTCACTTTGGAGAATTTAAAACCAATCCAAACGGTCATGAAATATTACGAATAATATACCGTTGGAAAGGTATGGGTGTCTAGTTTGTACAGAAATTTTCAAAACTCATTTTGAAGCTTTGTGTAAAAAGTTATGGTCACAAGACCATGCAAAGGTCAGTTTTGAAAACACTTAAAACATTGAAATCCAATCTTTTAAAACTAGACACCTTACTCCAATCAACCAAACCAAAACTACCACTTATCCAAGAGAAGAATGAGACCTTCTCAAGTGGTCAACCATCGCGCTAAGACATGCACACCATCGTGCAAGCGCGGACGTTTCCGATCACACAAACGGAAACGAATTACACCACACTTAAGACTAATCATGAAGTGCAAGTGTGGGTATTGAATGCATCCTAATGCCTATCATGACATGGCATTTCATAGAACAAGATGCAATCAATTAAATGCAAGAAGAGATATTGAATAAATCAATAAAACACAATGCACACAAAATACAAACACAACATTCAAGAATAAGAGTTATGCATGTTGTGTGTGTGCAACTATATCTCTTCAAGCCAATGTAAGCACAAGATATACCTTTGGTGCTTGTCCTCTTGAGGTCTTGGAAAGGGTCTTTGATCTTCAACAAATCACCTAGACTACCCTTACAACCAAACCCCAACATGTGGTTTGCCCACGAAATAAGCCAATCAAATAAAGGGAATCCTTACAGGTCAATTTTTTCCGAGTAAAAAGGATTTGAAGAGGCTAGTTGGCCATTTTGTGATGCATCAGAACTTTGAATGGAAGGTAAAAAGGTCCAATAAGACAACTTTACATCTGGTTTGCATCATTAACGACTGTACATGGAAATTAAGAGCGGTGAGGAGAGAAGAAGGCACTTATTTTCAAGTCAGAAGTTTTGTCAATGAACACACCTGTCCCTTGGAGGAGATTCACCGTCACCATCGACAAGCTAGTGCAGTCACAATCGAAGAAGTCGTTGCACCTAGACTTCAACAAACCGATAGTCGTCTCATGCGTCCGAAGGACATAATGGCCGATATGAAAACAATGTATGGCATCCAAATCATGTACAGTAAGGCACATGATGCCCTGCAATATGCATTGTCATTGACCTATGGAACGCATGAAGAAAGTTTCCAACTGCTGCCATCTTTTGCATACGTTTTGGAACAGCAAAATCCTGGCACAATCACAAACTTACAGTGCGCAGACGATGGTAAATTCCTATACTTTTTCATGTCATTAGGGTCCTCAATTAGAGGTTTTCGGAGGTGTAGGCGTCCTGTGATTGCAGTTGATGGTTCCAATTTAAAGGGAAGATTCGGGGGTACAATGTTTGTGGCAACTGCATAAGATGGAAACGAGCAGGTGTATCCAATTGCTTTAAGGTACGGTGACTCAGAAAACAACCTTTCATAGGAGTGGTTTTTAGAATGCTTGAGAGGTGCCCTTGGTCATATAGATGATCTGGTTTTCATTTCCGATCGTCATGCAAGCATTGAAGCAGGGTGTTGTATGTATAAATTTACCAAGCAGACACGTCATCAAAAGAGTCAATAAATGCTGAAGAAAAGGTTGCCACGTCACTAGTTGACTGAGTCAAAGGAGAAAAACGTGACCAGTTAGTATGTCAACGTCTTAAGCCAATAAGTCAAAGGTGTGGTCGCTAAAGCTAGACACATACTCGCTAAAGATAGAAACGTGGTCGCCGAAGGGTAATATCCAGGAGTGAAGGTGTTCGCTGCTGTTGACGGTGAAATTTGGATTGCCACGCACTCAACAATTAAATCAATTTAATATAAAGCAAGAAAATTAAGAACACATGTAAAAGACAAGTTTTACGTGGAAAACCCTTGAATGGGAAAAAACCACGGCGCCCCTGAGGGCAGAAGAATAATACTAGGTTTTCGTTGCTTTGTTACACACTCAAATCTCTCACAATTGCTCTCTTTTCTCTCTATAGAATTCTGAACCCCCTCCTCGTGGGATATGTGGTTCTATTTATACATGTTTACTTAGGGTTTCCCCTTGTTGATTTGTACTAGGATCCTTCTTTGTCGCGGATTGGGTCTTCTTTCCTTTTTATGATTCCTTGTTGCTTTGGGTCTTCTAAAAGTGTAGGGTTTACTTCTGTATTTTTACCGAGTTGGTTCAAGCCCAGTGTGCTGGTCCAGCGAGTACCTTTAGTTTCTGGGTATTGCGTTTCTGGCGAGCACACTTCTATATTCGGCGAGTAGGTTTTTAGGAATCGGCAGCCATGCCTTTAACTTCCTTTTGGTTTTTATCCTTCTGACTTGTCAGACTCCTTCCTTTGACCTGGTCAATGAATGACGTGGCAGTCTTTTGTTAGCTCTCTTGATGACGTGTCAAGTTGGCGAACTTATATATACAACAATACCCCCATAAATACTTCGAGCTGGGCGAATGACTTGTTCTTCCCACTTCGTTTGCCTCTACGAGTAGTATTTATAAGACTTCAGCGCTTTTGTGTAACAACTCACTTCTTTTTTTTTTTATATATCCCGCGTTGTTTCACTTAATCGATTCTTCTGGTGCAAGCTTTCAATTTGAGCCACATGATTTTAGTGCTTTCATTTGTTTTGTCAGGCGAAGGGACATTCTGACTGCTTGGTTGTCCCCGAGATGCCACATGTCCCTTACTTGGTGGTGGCTGTTGTGGCTGGTCACTGTAGCCGTCATTCTCATTAATTGCATATCACTTACTTGATTTTTTTTTTGTTTTTGAATTTCGAAGTTCCCCCTTTTGACGCCTAAACGTTTCTTCTTCTCCTTTATCTCTTCATATTTCCATTTAATTTATTTCCCTACCGTCTTCTCATAACAGAAAGAACAGCTTGGTTTTCTTTGCTTTTGTCTGCCACATTTCTTCGAGTACCTGCTACAGTCCTTTCCTTGTGTTTAATTCCTTTTATTGCCGGACGGTCTCACCGGAATCGACTATTCCCGCTTCTCTGCGTATCCTTCGTAAATCTAGGGTTTTCTGGTGAGTTCCCATGGACCCTTCTTTACGTTCCTCTCTTTTTAATCGGATGATGCAAGCCATGGAGCTTGGTGACAAAAACACTGCGGACAAAATCGAATCTTTGATTCGTAATTTTCGCCCGGGTTCTCCGGTGCCAATTTCTGTTTATGTTCCGTCCTCTGAGGATGCTTTTATCCCTAATATTTCTCCTCTGTCTTCTGACAGTGATTTTCCCACGATGCCGAGATCTTCTAAGCCAAGCGGGAGCAGACGACGTGCCTCTAGGGCTCCTCGTGGATCCCTTCTGGATGCCCAAACAACTGTTGATTCAGATGTCGATGACCATCAACGGGACAGGCTGAATTTTTCGTTTGATCGCCCGTGCTCCTTTGATACTGAAGTCAACGTGGTTGGCGAGGCGGAGCTCGGCAAGTTCAAGAGTCGCTTCGGGATCCCAGATTCTGTGACTTTGATACTGCCTGGTGACCGAGCGGCGTGGAATCCTCCTGAGAACGCAGTCGCCATTTATGGCGCCATGCTTAGCTGTGGGATCACCCTTCCTCTGCAACCTTTTATTGCTCAGTTCCTCGCGGAGGCAAAAATTGCGCCCGCTCAACTTGCCCCGAACAGTTATAGGATCCTCATGTGCCTGGGTTTAATGTGGAAATTGAAGGGTTTCGGATCACCTACGCCCCGCGAGATTCGCCATTTCTACACCTTGAGGCAGGCTGGCAACAGCGGGACATATTTTTTGCTTTCTTCACCCGTGGAGAACTGGATTCCAGAGGGTGTATCGAACCCTGGGCAAGTGGAGGTCTCCAGCGATGAGAAGAAGAAAGGCTTTATTTGGGGCTTTCCTTCTTCAAACAAAAGATGGAAAAACAGCTGGTTTTTCGTCGTCGGCGGCGAATGGGGTAGAAATGTGTCCGCAAATAGTCGCCTGAGTCTTGCAGCGAGGAAAGTTCCTAGGCATTTTACTTCTCCTGATGCCTGGTCAAAAACGGTCCCTGTTTTGTTGGATGCGGAGATATCTCACCTCGCTGCTGCAGCCGTCCTTCCTCTAGATGAAAGGGGCCGATCATTTCTTCTGGACGAGGACAAGATGATCACAAAAGGGCTATTCCCTCGTCTACCAGCCAGACTTCCTCGCCGTAAGTTTTACTTGCTTTCTTTATGGTTTTCTTGTGTCCATTCTCTAATATTTGGTAGGTTTTTGCAGTGTATGATTTTGACAGAGTTTGTGATCTGCAAGCTCGGGCGGTCAAAAATTCCGAGGCTGCCAGCAAGAGACACGCCGCTGGTTTGGCCAAGGAAGGTGTCGCTAGTCCGGATGGCGGTGACCCTTCGGATGATGAGAATACTGGCGATGTCGATGGGGAGCGGGTCGAGTTGGGGCCATCTCCTGTTTGTCCGGATGCTGCTGCGAGTACCCCCGCTGTTACAGATAGTGTGGCTGCGAATACTGCTGCGACAGCTCCAAGCCGTAAGGGAAAGGAGAAAGTGGGGGTTTCGGGGGTGGCTAGTGAGATCCCTATTTTTGACGCGAACGTCCCTGAGACTCCCCTGGATCCTTCAAGCGACCTAAACCCCAGAATTGGTAGAGGTAAGCGTCCAGCGGAGGGCACGCCTGATCGCACTGCCCGGCCTATAAAGCGGGCGTCAAGGGTCGTGCAATACGTGGTTTCTTCAGATGAAGAGGTCGCCGAGGAACCTGTGCTCGCCGAGGTTCCTTCTGCTGAGACGACCGTCCCTGGGGCTTCTATTGAGGGACCAAATTTGGCGGAGTCTTCCTTCCCGGAAGGGGCAAGTAATTTTGGTGCCTTCGCCATTCCCACAACCAGTGCAACTCCTCCTCCAGTAGCTGCGGAAAAACCGAGTACTTCTTTTGCTGGTCATCCTAGGTCACCTGGTCGACAAGGGCCAACTGATAAACCTGGGTCGTCCAGACAGGATGGGGCTGCTGCATCTGGTTCTGGCGTTGCTCACGGAGCTCCTCCCGTTGATCCAGCCGAGGCTGGTGAGGGGGATGAATCTGTCTCTCTCTCAGATTTTACGGCTGCCGAGATTTGTTCTTATATAATGAATAATAATGTCTACGTCGGTGAGAGTTGGGAGCAGATAAAGAAAGGATCCTGTAACAAGAAAATGGAATTCTTTTTCAACTGCTATTCTCTGGTGAGCCTCTCGCTGTACTTACGTATCTCTGTTTAGCGCGTTTCCTGACTTCTGTTTCTCTTCTTTTCTTTTTAGATGCTGTCTGAGTTGACTGATAACTACAGACGAGGAAATTTTTTATCGAGGGATTTGAAGCGCCTTCGGGAGCAGTCCTCTCTTTTGGAGGCTAAGAAACTTGAGACTGAGGAAAACCACGCTCAGCAGCTTGCACAACTGAGGGAATCGGCAGATGGGCACCTTTCAGCCCGATTGGCTGCTGAGGAGAAGCTGGGTGTCGCTGAGGAAGAGATTCGCTTACTGCGAGAGCAACTCTCTGCTAGTCAGGAATCGCTCGCTGCACGTTTAGAGGTTGAGCGACTAACTGAGGATGCGAAGGAGAAAGCCGAGCGTGAGGCTGCAGATTTACGCAACCAGTTGGCTTCGCATGAAGTCATTTTGACTAATCTTAAGGCTGTTTTGGAGGTTGAAGCGGTTGATCGATTCAAAAGATCCCCTGCCTATGACGCGCTTTTGCTGCGTGAGTTTGAAAAGGGCATGAGGCAGGCGAAAAAGTTTTTTGCCATGAAGGATCATTCAACCGATAAAGCTCTGCGGCGTTTTGACAAGTCTCTTCAGCAGCACATGGCCAGTGGTGTGGACTCGATAAAAGAGCAAATAAAACGATGGCGAGCCCACTGCCGTTATAATAGGACTGACCCTCATCCCATGCATTTGGAGATCCCCAGCAAACGCGCCTTCAACACATACTACTCGGGTCAGAAAGGCAGTTTTTCTGGTTCGGGTGCTGAGCCAGATTTGGGCCCTGTTGCTGGAAGGGATTATGAGCCATTCATGCCAGAAGTGGATGAGGAAGTCACCTGGCCTTCAGAGGAAGAGATGGAAGATAAGGAGGACAGCGAGGGCCCCCCTACAGCTGGTTGAGGACTGTAAATTTTATCTTTGCTTCATTGTTTGTAATTCTTTATTTGTAAATAACCTTTATTCAAGTTATAAACTCTCCTTCGCTCTTTTGTGTTCAGTTGCCTTTGCTGATTTGTTGGCTTCGTTTAACTTTTTTTTCACCAAGTTCTTTTTAGCATATTTTATAGCTTTGTCCAGCTGCCTTTGCTGTGTTTTCGGCATACTCAGTGTTTGTCAGGATGTATCCGACCATGCACCAAGTTTTTTAGCATTTCTTATATCTTTTATTCAGCTGCCGTTGCTGAATTTTGGCGTACTCAGTGCTTTGGCAGAATTTATTCGACCATGCACCGAGTTTTTAACATGCTTTTTGTTTGTTTAGCTGCCATTGCTGATTTTCGGCTTTTATTTCTCGCTAGTCATCGCTGCAGCGAGCATAAAGCTCGTTTTTATATGATGATAGCTATGTGTGATGGCGAATGCCTTTTGCGTTTGGCGAGTCAGAATCGAGAATCTCTTAGTAATAAATTACTCTTTATTGAATACTTCCTGCATCTTTGTTACCATAGTCATAAAGAAAAAAATGCTAAAACGAACAACTGCTCTAAGCTAGAAAGAAGAAAAATAAAAGGAATTCAAAAGAATCTGACTTGTCCCTTAAGGATAATATATCTTCAAGTACTGTGCATTGCATGGACGGGGTAGCTCGCCAAATCCTTCTCGAGTAATGCGATATGCCCCATGGCCAGCTATCCCCGTAATCTTATAAGGCCCTTCCCATTTGTCTGCGAGTGATCCTGCAGCCTTGTCTCTTGTTCCTGGATTCACCCTCTTCAGTACTAAGTCACTAAGTGTGAACCTCCTTTCACGCACATGCGAGTTGTAATATCTGGCTACCCTCTGTTGGTACGTCGCATTCCTTATTTGTGCGCGCTCCCTTCTCTCTTCTAATTCATCTAGGCCGCACTTTAGCATATCAATGTTGATTTCTGGCTGGAAGAGTTGTACCCTTGGTGAAGAGAATGATGTTTCCATGGGAATAACAGCTTCTGCTCCGTAAGCCATGGAATACAGGGTTTCGCCTGTTGAACCCCTTTCCGTTGTTCGATATGCCCAGAGCACTTGTGGTAACTTATCCGCCCAGCTCCCCTTTTTGGTTGCCAATTTAGCTTTCAGGTTGTGCTTGATGATCTTGTTCATTGCTTCAGTTTGGCCATTCGTCTGTGGATGTGCTGGAGAAGCGTAGTAGTTGTTGATGCCGTACTTATCACACAATTCCCTGAATTTCCTGCCATCAAATTGGGTCCCATTGTCTGTGATGATGGTGTTTGGTATCCCGAATCTGTACAAGATATTTTTCTTCACAAAGCTAATGGTGTTTGCTTCTGTTATATGTACCAATGGCTCGGCTTCTACCCATTTTGTAAAATAATCCACGGCTACTATGGCATGTTTTGCTCCTCCAGTTGCTGTTGGCATTGGGCCGATCAAGTCTATTCCCCACATGGCGAATGGCCAAGGCGAGGTAATACTTTGCAGGAGCTCAGGTGGTTGTCGGATGTTATTGGCGATTTTCTGACATGCTTCACATCTCGCTGCCACCCTTTTGGAGTCGGCGAACAGAGTTGGCCAGTAAAAACCCTGTCTCAATGTTTTGTGGGCTAGGCTGGCACCCCCAGCGTGGTTCCCACAATTTCCACTGTGTATGCTTCTTAGGATACCTTCTGCTTCTTCAGGCCCGACACATCTCTGCAGTGCCCTCGAGTATCCCCTCTTGTATAGTTCTCCATTGAGTACCGAGTATCTTGTTGCTCTGTATTTTAGCCGCTTTGCTTCCAATGGGTCACTCGGAAGTATATCGTTGACGAGATATTCTTTAATTGGTGTGATCCAGCTGTTCCTTTCGCCAAAGATTGCCCCGACTTCCTTTGTTTTAACTATACTCGGCTGCAATAGGTGGATCATAGAGATATTGTTGGGCCAGATGTTGATCGTGGCAGATGCCAATTTGGCCAAGGCATCAGCCTTTTCATTTTCTTCTCTGGGGACATGAACAATTCTGTACTCTTTGAATCTTTCTAACAGCTCCCTTGCCAATTCCAGGTAAGTGATCATGCTTTCCTCTCTCGCCTGGTATTCATCTAGCACCTGATTGACAACAACTTGAGAGTCGCTGAAAATTTCCACCTCGTCTGCTCCTAAGACTGTGCTGATCTTTAAACCTGCTATGAGTGCCTCATACTCAGCTTGATTGTTGGTGGCTTTGAAGTCAAAACGCAAGGCACATTCGATTGAGTCTCCTTCCGGTGTTGTTAGCACTACACCTGCCCCGCTGCCGTGCGTGTTTGATAAGCCATCAACGCGAAGTTGCCATTTGAATATTTTCTTATCTTGCTCCACCATCATTCTCGCCACCTCTATGCTTGGTTCAGTGAACTCTGCTACGAAGTCTGCCACTGCCTGGGCTTTAATTGCTGTCCTTGGGAGGTATTCCACATCGAATTCACTTAATTCGATCGCCCACTTTGTTAACCGACCGGATACCTCTGGTTTCTGTAGGATTAACTTCAGTGGGCAGTTGGTGTATACCCTGATTCTATGAGCCTGAAAATACGGTCTTAGCTTCCTCGCTGCTGTTATTAGGGCGAGTGCCATTTTTTCTACCGGCGAGTACCTTGTTTCGGCTGGTAATAGTGCTTTGCTGGTGTAGTATACTGGCTTTTGGATTCCATCTTCCTGTCGTACTAGCACGGAACTTGTGGCTGCTTCAGATACGGACAAGTACATGTACAATGTCTCTGCTGTTTCTGGCTTTGATAGCAGTGGTGCCCGTCCAAGGTAATCTTTCAAGGCCTGGAAGGCTCTTTCGCAATCCTCATTCCATTCGATTCCCTTTCCCTTTTTTAAAGCTTTGAAAAACAGTAGGCATCGGTCTGTTGACTTGGCTATGAATCTGCTCAGCGATGCTAGGCACCCTGTGAGTTTTTGGACATCTTTCAGAGTCTTTGGCGAGACCATTCTTGCTAACGCTTGGATTTTTTCAGGGTTCACCTCTATTCCTCTTTGGTGTACTTGATATCCGAGAAACCTCCCAGATGGTACGCCGAATACACATTTTGCCGGATTCAACTTCATTCCATACTTGACCAGTACGTCGAACGTTTCCCTCAGGTCATCTGCATGTCTATCTGTGGTGACACTTTTTGTCAGCATATCATCAACGTAGACCTCCATATTTCTCCCTATTTGCCTGGCGAACATCTTGTTGACCAAGCGCTGATAAGTTGCCCCGGCGTTCTTCAGGCCGAATGGCATGACCGTGTAACAATACAACCCCTGATCTGTGGTGAATGCTGTCTTCTCTTCGTCAGGCTTGTGCATCTTTATCTGGTTATATCCCGAATATGCATCCATGAAACTCAACGTCTCATGTCCGGCTGTTGCGTCGACTAACTGGTCAATCCTTGGTAGCGGAAAGCTGTCCTTGGGGCAGGCTTTGTTCAGGTCGGTGAAGTCGATGCACATCCTCCATTGATTGTTTTTCTTTTTTACTAAGACCACATTCGCCACCCACTCCGGGTACTTAACTTCTCTAATTGACCCTGCGGCGAGCAACTTTGACACTTCCTCTTTTATCGCTGCACATCTTTCTGGGTTGAAGCTTCTCCTTTTCTGTACCACCGGTTTGCATTTCTCATTCACAGCCAGATTGTGAGAAATTGTGCTTCTATCAATCCCTGGCATGTCTTCGTGGCACCAAGCAAAAATCCCCCTATATTCTTTCAACAAGTTCGTCACATCTTTTTTAACTTGTTCTGTCAGCCTTGCTCCGATCTTTACTGTTTTGTCTGGTTCCGTTTCATCTAGAATAATCGACTCAGTCGGTTCTTCCTTCTCTCTGCTCGTTTTATCTCTTGGATCCAGTTCGAAATTTTCCGGATTATCTTCTTGCACTTCCATGTCTACTTCGAATATGTTCAAGGTTTCCATCCCTGTTTTATCTTTGAAGATTGATAGGTTGGCGCGGCGAGCCATCTCCTGCGACCCTCTCAATTCTCCGACGCCGAATTCCGTAGGGAACTTTATTTTCAGCGCATGGGTCGAAGTAACAGCTCGAGCTTTGTTAAGAAACGGTCGGCCAAGTAGAGCATTATACGGCCAATTATGGATGTCAACCACGACAAAGTCCAACAGGATTGTTCGCCGGCATGGTGCCGTACCAAATCTTACAGGCAGTTTCACTGTTCCTAGCGACCTAACCTCTGCGCCACCAAATCCTTTTAATGGTACATGGAATAGTTCAAGATCTTTCCTGTCCAGCCGCAACTCATCATACACTCTGGCACTTAAAATATCAGCCGAACTCCCATTGTCAATCATTACTCGAAGGACATCCCTATGGGCTATTCGAACTCCCACGACAATTGCATCATTAGGCTTTGCATCAATCCCGTCTGAGTCTTCTGCTGTAAATGTTATGGGATCATGTCCTTCTCTCCCTTTCTTGGGGTTTCTCTGCACAGAATTGACTTCCATGCTCCTGCCTTCATACATTACTTCTCGAACCTCCGACATCCTTTCTCGATTGCTCCTCCCAGTGTGAGGTCCGCCGAAAATAGTGTTTATGGCTGCGTTAGGGCTGTTCCTCCTTGGACTCTTCCTGTCCTGCCCGTTTCCTTGGCGGCTATCTTGGCGACCCCCGTGCTTGTCTCCTTTCAAGGCAAAGTCCTTCAGGTGCCCATCTCTGATTAGGCTCTCGATGTGATCACGCAACTGAAAACACTTTGAAGTTTCATGTCCATGATCTTTATGGAATCGACAGTACTTAGTTGTATCTCTCCTGGCATTTGCTGATTGCTGTCGGGGGTATTTGGCGAGTCCTTTGTCTTCTACCACAGACAATATCTCCTCCTGGTCGCTATTTAAAGGGGTGTAATGGTTGTACCTTCCTCGAAACTTATTGGCTCGAGTGTTTCCTCTGTTTTCTCTTGAATATCCCTTTTGGCCCTTCTCATCCTTCTGGCGATCACGTGATTGCATCTTTTTGTCATCCTTATGGTCTGTTTTCGAGTCAGGCTTGTGCCCATGCACGTAGCTACCCCCTTGTGCTACTTCTTCTTCCTCTGCCAGTGCATAGTCGCCAGCTATTTCCATCATCTCCTCGTAAGTTTTAGGTCTATCTCTTCGTAGGTCAAAGGATAACCGTCCGCTCTGTAGCCCATTGGTGAAAGCGGCGATTACAGCTACATCACTGGCATCCTCAATTTGAGCTACTTCCTTCCCGAACCTGGCCAAATACTTCTTGATTGACTCATTACGTTCCTGTTTCAAGTTTGACAGATGGGCGAGTGACTTTCTTCTTTGAACACTTCCCATGAATTGCCTTATGAATGCCTTACTGAGGTTTGAGAAGCTGCTTATGGTTCCGGGTGGGAGTCTTCCGAACCATCTAGAGGCGAGGTCGCCGAATGTTTGCGGGAAGGTGAGACACAACAAACCATCATTGGATGAATACTGGGCCATGATATTGCGGAATCGGCGAACATGTTCCTTTGGATCCCTGTTCTCCTTGTACTGCTCAATAGTTGGCATTCTAAATCTGTCTGGAAATTGGGTGCGAGCAATAGTTTCGACGAATGGGCTATCTGACTCATCATCCGAGGATACATTACGACCATACCTTCGCGCCATTGCTGAAACTTTTCTTGATAGCTCTTGTAAGGTGACATCTCGCTGACCAGTTGGTTCTCCTGCCGGATCGAGTCTACTCTTGATTGTCATTCTACCATGATTGCCTCTCTCATCTGGGCTTCTTCGATCTTCAGTGCTTTCGGATCTCCTCCGCTTCGCTCTTTTAGATCGCAACTCCCTTCGTGGGCGAGGACTCTTGTCCTCAGATGAGATGGACCGGTGTCTTTGCCGGTTTCGCTGATATGTGTCGCTAGAATTGACCCCATGTGTTCGCACCTGGTCTCGTTCCTCCCTGGATTCTTCATTCATCACCCCTTTTCCCTTCCTTTGTTTTCTCCCCTCGAAATCCTCAGTGTGATCCTGGGGGGTCTCCTCAGTGGATTGTCTTGCTTGAGTATCGGGAATTGCGATGTGAACCTCTGACCGTAGCCTTCCGAGTGGATGGGTTCCAGGGGTGGTTAACTCGTAAGGAGATGAAACTCCTAACCCTATGGGGAGCGAAAGTCCTATTTTGCTGGCTTCGCTGATTAGGTTTACCAATGCAGCTTGGAAGTGTTGCAAAATCCTGGGATCAGCCGCCCTGGTTCCTGGTGTTGCTGCTGATTGTTCCCCAACTGTCACTGCCCTGTCTCCCGTTGGCGCAGTTGGTTCAACAACTAAATCTCCGCTGGAGTTACCATCTCTGTCGCTGTCGTTGTTCATGCTGTCTGATTCGCAAGGGTCCCTCGAAGTTTTCTATTCAAAAGCCCCCTCCTTCTAGCGCCAATTGTTGACGGTGAAATTTGGATTGCCACGCACTCAACAATTAAATCAATTTAATATAAAGCAAGAAAATTAAGAACACATGTAAAAGACAAGTTTTACGTGGAAAACCCTTGAATGGGAAAAAACCACGGCGCCCCTGAGGGCAGAAGAATAATACTAGGTTTTCGTTGCTTTGTTACACACTCAAATCTCTCACAATTGCTCTCTTTTCTCTCTATAGAATTCTGAACCCCCTCCTCGTGGGATAGGTGGTTCTATTTATACATGTTTACTTAGGGTTTCCCCTTGTTGATTTGTACTAGGATCCTTCTTTGTCGCGGATTGGGTCTTCTTTCCTTTTTATGATTCCTTGTTGCTTTGGGTCTTCTAAAAGTGTAGGGTTTACTTCTGTATTTTTACCGAGTTGGTTCAAGCCCAGTGTGCTGGTCCAGCGAGTACCTTTAGTTTCTGGGTATTGCGTTTCTGGCGAGCACACTTCTATATTCGGCGAGTAGGTTTTTGGGAATCGGCAGCCATGCCTTTAACTTCCTTCTGGTTTTTATCCTTCTGACTTGTCAGACTCCTTCCCTTGACCTGGTCAATGAATGACGTGGCAGTCTTTTGTTAGCTCTCTTGATGACGTGTCAAGTTGGCGAACTTATATATACAACAGCTGCATCAGCATACTTGGCTCGAACCGACTCGGCAGAAACACAGAAATAAAACCGTGACTTCTAAGAAAACCCATAACAGCGAGAAATTATAAGAAGAGGAGGGAAGACTAAACTCAAGACGGAGAAGTCAGAATAAAAAGGGAAATCCTAATCCATTACAACGTGGGATTCCTAACGCAAATCAAAGAGGAAATCCTACCACCAACACAATTAGGACAAGGGAAAACCCTAACTATCATGTATAAATAGAACCACTTATCCCACAAGGAAAGGGTTCGAAAACGGAGAGAAGAAAGCAATTTTATGAGAGATCTGAGTGTGTAAACAAAGCAATAAGCCTAGTATTATATTTCTACCCTCTGGGGCGCCGTGGTTTTTTCCCATTCAAGGGTTTTCCACGTAAAACCCGTCTTTTGCATGCATTGATTATTTTATCGTTTTACATTGAATTGATATAATTGTTGAGTGCGTGGTAATCCAAATTTCACCGTCAACAATTGGCACTAGAAGGAGGAGGATCCAGAACAGAAACTTCGAGGAACCCTTGCGAGTTGAAAAATATGAACAACAACAGCGACCCCCGATGCTCAAGCAAGATGTAAAACCACTCTTGGAATCCAGCCACTCGGAAGACTACGGTCAGAAGTTCACATTGCAACCCCCGATGCTCAAGCAAGATGTAAGGATTCCCATATCTTGATTGGCTTATTTCGTGGAAAAACCATGTGTTGGGGATTATATGTAAGGGTAGCTCAAGTGATTCATGATCAAGCTCAAAGACCCTCTCAAGTCCTCAAGGTTGACAAGCACTCCAAAGGTATATCTCTAGTGCTTAGTTTTCATTGAAGAGATTTAGATTGCACACACACACTTAGCATACTTGCATTTGTGTGCATACTCTTCACATGTCACACTACACACTAGCACCTTATTGATATATCTTGTTGTGTGTGTATGTGTCTTGTAATTCGTTTCCTGATATTGATCGGAAACGTCCGCGCTTGCACGATGGTGAGCATGTCTTAGCGCGACGGTTGACCACTTGAGAAGGTCTCATTCTTCTCTTGGATAAGTGGTAGTTTTTGGTTTGGTTGTTTGGAGTAAAGTGTCTAGTTTCAAAAGATTGAATTTCAATAATTTATATGTTTTTCAAAACTGACCTTTGTATGGTTTTATGACCATAACTTTTTATAAAAAGATTGAAATTGAGTTTTGTAAAATTCTGGGAAAACTAGACACCCATACCTTTCTAACGGTATATTATTCGTAATATTTCATGACCGTTTGGATTAGTTTTGAAATTTCCAAAGTGACCACTAAAACAGGGCATCACTGCTGTGATCCGAATCTGACCTTTGGTCACTCTATTGACCATAACTTTTTCTATAGACATCGAAATGTCATTCCATAAATTGGAGTATAAAGTAGACTTCCATACATTTCCAACGATATATCATATAAAAGGTTTCGATATCGTTTAGTCATGTTTCAGAGCGCTCAAATATTGAGCTGATGCGCTGTCGCGAGCATTTCCAGTAGGTAGGCGCTGTACGGTCGCTGTACAAAAGCGCTCTACGTAGAGCGCCCACCTGATACCTGATGGGAATTGAGGTTTAGCGCTATACAGACCTGATCGATTTTAATCGGTCGCTATACAAAGGCGCTGTACGTACAGCGCCCAAGGCAAAAACAGGGTTCATTTTTTCAAAACGACTCCACTTCATCATGAGACCCTATATATATGCCTCTTTCATTTTAGGTCATTTTTAAGAGTCCAAAAATCATATTTTTCCCTTAGAACATATTTCAAGAGAAAAAAATTCACAAGAACTCTTCTTTATTCACTCAAAGTCATTCCTTGTTCATCAAAGTTCATCTAGGATCATCCATGATCATATAGGATGCATCCACGCATGGTTTTGCATCATCACATCTTCCTTGGTATGTTTTTCACTAACTTCATCTAATTTTAGTGTTTTTCATATTAAGACTTCTCTTTAATTACTTGTATGTTTTTAGATCATATGCTAAATACAAGATAGAGATTATTTGTGATGTATTGACTGAGTGTTGTATTGTGATAGCTATCTAGGTTTTCATAATCTATGTTTAGCTAATCTATTTGACATGTCATTTAGCTATTGATATCTAGGATTGCATCAATTAACATCTAATCATTCTAGATAAGCATCTAAGGTTTCCTAGCTTTATTTGCTCTTTGAATATTCATACATATTCACATAGGCTCTATTATCTCTTCATTGAGAACTAAGTCTTGTGTTGCTATCGGGATTAGGTAGCTTAAATCACAAGCAATTGGACTAGGTCCACTCATACCGGGATTAGGTAGTTGTGATGATCATTGATTGGGATTAGATCATTTAACCGGGATTAGGTTGTAATCATTTCAATTAGTGGATTCGAGGTTCGTGTGTGGCACACATAACAGCCCGTGGTTTTTCCCGTGAGGGTTTCCACGTAAATATCAAGTGTTATTTACATTCCGCACCATATTACACTTGATTGTCTTTTTAACTAGTTAGGGGCATTTTTGTAAAATTGACTTGTATGCGAAAATTGGGTAAAATCATTTAAAATCTATTCACCTCCCCTTTAGATAGTTTTATACACACCGTGCATTATTTTGTTTCAATTGGTATCAGAGCGGGTTCCTAGATATACTTAGGTGATCCTCGCTTATTTTGGTGTGTTTTGCATCTTGTGTGATTTTTTGATTTTTTCATACATTTTGCATTCATCTCATTTGCATTCATCCAAACACTATGAGTGGTTTCAGGATGGGCAAAGATGGAGCGTCGAGCGTGAGGCCACCGTTGCTCACCGGTGATAATTACTCCTCATGGAAGGGGAAGATGGAAGCATACATATGTCAAATCCATGATAGGGCGTGGATGGCGATTGAAGATGGATATGCTCCACCTATGATGACTCCTATGGATGGAGGAGAAGAAGTTCTCAAGTCTAAGGCACAGTGGAGTCCTCAAGAATTTATTGACTCCATGTGGAACAACAAGGCTATTCATGCCATTCGATGTGCAGTGAGTGAAAATCAGTACAAACTGATTCAAATTACTAGGATTGCTAAAGAGGCATGGGACATCCTAGAAGTTACACATGAAGGCATCGAGGTTGTCAAGGACTCAAAGCTTCAAGTCCTTCAAACTCGGTTTGAGACCATTAGGATGGAAGAGCATGAGCATTTCAATGACTTCCAAGTGAGACTAATGGACATTGTGAACCAAAGTCACCAACTTGGTGATCCTTACTCGGATAGAAGAATCAAGCAAAAGATCATGCGATCACTTCCCGAGAGGTTCGAACCTAAAGTGACGGCTTTAGAAGAAAATGACACCTACAAGGAAATGAAGCCGAGTGAAGTCATTGGAAGACTTCTAGCCTATGAATCAAGAAAGGCTACCACATCACCTCCTAAGAAGAAAAAGGATATTGCCTTGAAGACATCCAAGATGGAAGAGGAGGAGGATGACTCATATGAAGACATGGCACTCATTGCCAAGGGATTCAAGAAGTTCTTGAATCTACAAAAGAGTGGTTATGGCTCAAATGGGAATGACTTCAAGAAGAAGAAGAAGACCACAATCAAGAATGTCAAGCCATATCATGAGTTGTCTTCAAGAGAGAAGATTCAATGCTACGAATGTGGAGGATTCGGGCATGTCTCCAAGGATTGTGCTAACTTGGAAGATGAAAGAGAGGAGGTCGCCACTTCAAGTGAAAGTGATGAAGAGGTTGTGGCAAAATTCTTGGCATTAGGTTGCTCTCACAAGAGGGACAACAAAGTGAAAGTTGTTGAAGGAAGTCCCTTAAGCTTGAATGATTGTGAGAACAACTATTTTGCCTTTCCAGTCTCCTACAATGAAGAAGTGAATGAGAGTCAAGAAGAAAGTGACTCTATTGAAGATGACTCTTCATCTAACTCCACACATGGATATGTGGAGAAAAAGGTTCTAGATGAATACCTCACTGAGTTTAAAAGCTTAGCAATGAAGACCAAGGAAAAGATACGAAGATTGAGAGAAGAGAATCTAGACCTTTTGGCTCATGTTGACCACTTAAGTGAACAAGTGGATAGATCTAAGAATATTGAAGATAAGCTAAGAAAGGAGTTAGACTTATCTAAGAGGAATGAAGAGGATCTAAAAAGAGAGCTTGAAGAGGCCAAAGGGTCAAGGACTAGGATAGTTTCTAGCACCGAAAAACTTGACCACATGTTAAGTGCTGGAAAGAGTCCTTGTGACAAGAGAGGTCTTGGATTTGAAGATGGCAAGGAGTCCTCCACTCCTAACAAGACTGTGTTTGTCAAGAGCTTGAGCTACAAAGAAGCTTCACCGGTGCAAACTCCTAGGAAGAAGATTGATCTAGGACAATGCTCTCATAGTGCACAAGTGAAGGTAGCCCCAAGAAGACAACCTCAAGCTCAACCTACAAGAGTTCCTCATGCTAACTTCCCTCAAACTTAACTCCATCAAGGGAAGAGACCAATCATGCAAACTCAACCAAGGAAGCAACCAAGTCTTGGTCAACAACAAAGAAGGAGAGATCCTATCCAACAACCAAGACAACCACAAAGACATGGGAAGGCTCCTATGCATGCACAAGGACATGGTATGATTCTTAACTTTGCCCCTACATGTCATTTTTGTGGTGTTAATGGTCATATTAGACCAAAGTGCTTTCGTTACATTAAAATGTGTAAAGTTAAAAGCATGATTGAGAAGAAGAAAGCTAGAGCTAGTATGCTTGCTCATAGGAAGGAAGAAATTCATTTACATGATCCTATGACATCTAGATCTCTAGAACTTTTGACCACTAGGAAGAAAATTGTTTCACCTAAGTGGATAAGAAAAGATGAACCCGCTTGCTACGAGACAAACTTGTCTCCAATAGGTTCAACTAAGTCCAATGGACTTAGTAGGTCCATAGGACCTCATGACCTTCAATGATGAAGGTTGGTGATGACCCCATATGGGGAACTCAAGCAAAGAGAGCTATTTTGCATATTTGTTGTTTGCAAAAATTTGAAAAATCTTATGCCTCTTTCCTAATTGCTTGAGTAAGCTTGGTTGCACATATGTATATATGTTTTCTATCTAATAAGTGTGATCAATGCTTGTCTACAATCCATGTCATATTTATGTTCAAACATACATTTTTGGACTAGGAGATGTTCTTAGGAAGTATGATTTGAATGACCTATAGTTATCTCCATGACATGATGATTCTTTTATAACTTGCTAATGTCAAATGAAAAAGCATGAAATTCATAAAACATGCTCACATGAAAAGTATGAATTGATGATTGCATATTCATAAAATGCAAAACTTGTGTGAAAAAGCTTATAAGACTCAAAATGAATAAAGGATCTTGTATCCGTTCAAAGGAATTTAAATTCCAAATGTCTCTCTTTCTTTATTAGTTGAACATGGCTACTATCATACGGGTTTCTCACCCGGAAAAATCAAATAGGGTGCAAAGTCGCTCATGCCATGTTTCGCTTATAAAGTTGGATATAGTTGTTCTTAAATTGAAATCAATATATTCTATATCCTTGCTTTACTCATGACATTGGTGAAATTAGTTTGAATTCTTATTAGAAACCTTTGTCATTTGCTTTGCCAAATACCATTGTATTTTGGACTTAAATGCTATATGTCTTGTATGCAAAGCATGTTTGATTCACACATTTTCTTCAAATAAATCTCCTTGTTTCTCTCCAATTAATTGAGATGCATAAAGTGACTTTTATTGATTATGCAAATATCTTGCATGCTACTATCTCTCGTTGCTATGAGTGACCCGGTTGGGGACTACTCATTTGCCTATATCATGACAAAAAGGGGGAATAGGATAATGGTAAGGGGAGTTGCAAATTGTAGTAGCAATTGTGCTTGTTGGGGAGAACATTCATTGAGGGGGAGTAACCCATTGAGGGGGAGCATTGCATTCACAGTTATTGCATGATGTTGTAGTTGTACTTAAATTCTTAGAATGCAAATGCTTGTTTTTTATTCTCACTTGATTCATCTCACTTTTCTTGTATTGGAAAGTTTAGAAACTTTGCTTTCAGGGATTGATTGTTCTACAAGAGATCGAAGACTTCAAGATTTTTTAAAGAAAAAATATCTCTTTGTAAAAGTAGAAAATCATTATTGACCCGTAGTTTCTAATTTTTTGTGAGGAATCAATGTGAGTGGTGGTTTTGTCACGAAATAGCCAAAGGGGGAGATTGTAAGGATTCCCATATCTTGATTGGCTTATTTCGTGGACAAACCACGTGTTGGGGATTATATGTAAGGGTAGCTTAAGTGATTCATGATCAAGCTTAAAGACCCTCTCAAGTCCTCAAGGTTGACAAGCACTCCAAAGGTATATCTCTAGTGCTTAGTTTTCATTGAAGAGATTTAGATTGCACACACATACTTAGCATACTTGCATTTGCGTGCATACTCTTCACATGTCACATTACACACTAGCACCTTATTGATATATCTTGTTGTGTGTGTATGTGTCTTGTAATTCGTTTCCTGATATTGATCGGAAACGTCCGCGCTTGCACGATGGTGAGCATGTCTTAGCGCGACGGTTAACCACTTGAGAAGGTCTCATTCTTCTCTTGGATAAGTGGTAGTTTTTGGTTTGATTGTTTGGAGTAAAGTGTCTAGTTTCAAAAGATTGAATTTCAATAATTTATATGTTTTTCAAAACTGACCTTTGTATGGTTTTATGACCATAACTTTTTATAAAAAGATTGAAATTAAGTTTTGTAAAATTCTGGGAAAACTAGACACCCATATCTTTCCAACGGTATATTATTCGTAATATTTCATGACCGTTTGGATTGGTTTTGAAATTTCCAAAGTGACCACTAAAACAGGGCATCACTGCTGTGATCCGAATCTGACCTTTGGTCACTCTATTGACCATAACATTTTCTATAGACATCTAAATGTCATTCCATAAATTGGAGTAGAAATTAGACTTCCATACCTTTCCAACGATATATCATATGAAAGGTTTTGATGTCGTTTGGTCATGTTTCGGAGCGCTCAAATATTGAGCTGATGCGCTGTCGCGAGCATTTCCAGTAGGTAGGCGCTGTACGGTCGCTGTACAAAAGCGCTCTACGTAGAGCGCCCACCTGATACCTGATGGGAATTGAGGTTTAGCGCTATACAGACCTGATCGATTTTAATCGGTCGCTGTACAAAGGCGCTGTACGTACAGCGCCCAAGGCAAAAACAGGGTTCATTTTTTCAAAACGACTCCACTTCATCATGAGACCCTATATATATGCCTCTTTCATTTTAGGTCGTTTTTAAGAGTCCAAAAATCATATTTTTCCCTTAGAACATATTTCAAGAGAAAAAAATTCACAAGAACTCTTCTTTATTCACTCAAAGTCATTCCTTGTTCATCAAAGTTCATCTAGGATCATCCATGATCATATAGGATGCATCCATGCATGGTTTTGCATCATCACATCTTCCTTGGTATGTTTTTCACTAACTTCATCTAATTTTAGTGTTTTTCATATTAAGACTTCTCTTTAATTACTTGTATGTTTTTAGATCATATGCTAAATACAAGATAGAGATTATTTGTGATGTATTGATTGAGTGTTGTATTGTGATAGCTATCTAGGTTTTCATAATCTATGTTTAGCTAATCTATTTGACATGTCATTTAGCTATTGATATCTAGGATTGCATCAATTAACATCTAATCATTCTAGATAAGCATCTAAGGTTTCCTAGCTTTATTTGCTCTTTGAATATTCATACATATTCACATAGGCTCTATTATCTCTTCATTGAGAACTAAGTCTTGTGTTGTTATCGGGATTAGATAGCTTAAATCACAAGCAATTGGACTAGGTCCACTCATACCGGGATTAGGTAGTTGTGATGATTATTGATCGGGATTAGATCATTTAACCGGGATTAGGTTGTAATCATTTCAATTAGTGGATTCGAGGTTCGTGTGTGGCGCACATAACAGCCCGTGGTTTTTCCCGTGAGGGTTTCCACGTAAATATTAAGTGTTATTTACATTCCGCACCATATTACACTTGATTGTCTTTTTAACTAGTTAGTGGCATTTTTGTAAAATTGACTTGTATGCGAAAATTGGGTAAAATCATTTAAAATCTATTCACCCCCCCTCTAGATAGTTTTATACACACCGTGCATTATTTTGTTTCACAAGACAATCCACTGAGGAGACTCCCCAGGACCACCCAGAGGATTTCGAAGGGATGGAAACCTTAAGCATATTCGAGGTAAACAAGGAAGTGCAGGAAGATATTCCGGAAACCTTTGAACTGGACCCAAGGGACAAAACGAGCAGAGAAAAGGAAGAGCCAACTGAGTCGATTGTTTTAAACAAAGCAGAACCGGACAAAATAGTCAAGATCGGAGCAAGACTGACTGAACGGGTTAAGAGAGATGTGACAAACTTGTTGAAGGAGTACAAGGAGATTTTCGCTTGGTGCCATGAAGACATGCCGGGAATTGATAGGAGCGTGATTTCACACAACCTGGCTGTAAACGAAAAATGCAAACTGGTTGTGCAAAAAAGGAGAAGCTTTAACCCAGAAAGAAATGCAGCAATAAAAGAGGAGGTGTCAAAGTTGCTCGCCGCAGGATCAATCAGAGAAGTTAAGTACCCGGAATGGGTGGCGAATGTAGTTCTAGTGAAAAAGAAAAACAGCCAATGGAGGATGTGTGTCGACTTCACCGATCTGAACAAGGCCTGCCCCAAGGATAGCTTCCCGCTACCAAGAATTGACCAGTTGGTCGATGCAACAGCCGGACATGAAACATTGAGCTTCATGGATGCATACTCAGGATATAACCAGATAAAAATGCATAAGCCAGATGAGGAGAAGACAGCGTTCACCACAGATCAAGGGTTATACTGTTACATAGTTATGCCATTCGGCCTGAAGAACGCTGGAGCAACTTACCAGCGCTTAGTCAACAAAATATTCGCCAGACAGATAGGAAGAAATATGGAGGTTTACATTGACGATATGCTGACAAAAAGCATCACAGCAGATAAACACATGGATGACTTGAGGGAGACATTCGATGTGTTGGTTAGGTATGGAATGAAGTTGAATCCAGTAAAATGCGTGTTCGGCGTACCATCTGGAAGGTTTCTCGGATATCAAGTGCATCAAAGAGGAATAGAGGTGAACCCTGAAAAAAATCCAAGCATTGGCAAAAATGGTTTCGGCAAAAACTTTGAAGGACGTCCAAAGACTCACGGGGCGCCTGGCATCGCTGAGCAGGTTCATAGCTAAATCAACAGATCGATGCCTACCATTTTTCAAAGCTCTGAAGAACGGAAAAGGAGTCGAGTGGAACAAGGATTGTGAAAGGGCTTTCCAGGCTTTGAAAGATTACCTCGGGCAAGCACCACTGCTATCTAAACCAGAAACAGGAGAAACACTGTACATATACTTGTCCGTCTCTGAAGCAGCCACAAGTTCTGTGCTAGTAAGACAGGAGGAGGGGATCCAGAAACCAATATACTACACCAGCAAAGCACTGTTACCAGCGGAGACCAGGTACTCGCTGGCCGAAAAAATGGCGCTCGCTCTAATAACAGCAGTAAGGAAGTTAAGGCCATATTTCTAGGCTCATAAAATCGGAGTATACACCAACTGCCCACTGAAATTAATTCTGTAAAAACCAGAAGTATCCGGTCAATTAACGAAGTGGGCGATCGAGTTAAGTGAATTCGATGTAGAGTATCTTCCAATGACAGCAATTAAAGCCCAAGCAGTGGCAGACTTTGTAGTAGAATTCACCGAGCCAAGCATGGAGGTGGCGAGAATGATGGTGGAGCAAAATAAGAAAGTATTCAAATGGCAACTCCGCATTGACGGGTCGTCAAACACGCACGACAGCGGGGCAGGGGTAGTGGTGTCAAGCCCGGAAAGAGATTCAGTCGAGTGTGCCTTGCGTTTTGACTTCAAAGCTACTAACAACCAAGCTGAATACGAGGCACTCATAGCAGGATTAAAGGTTTGCACAGTCCTAGGGGCAGATGAGGTGGAAATTGTAGGGAAAAATACCGTAGTACACGCAGCGGAAACGAGACTAAAAATAGATTTAGTATGTTTTAAAATTTTTCCTTTTTATGAACCTTAACCCTTTAAATTAATTAACCATACATATAAAGTAACAAAAAGTATAATACCTTTTGTCGCGTGATCCGATTGACTTACGTCGATGGTAATCCGCAAGATCTTCAATCCTAGCACGAACGTGAATCACCTAGGAGAGTGGTCTCCCTTTTTCCTTGAATTGCGAACCTGAGAATGGACAAACAAAACTTTCTTTTTCTTTTGTTAGTCACAAAACAATCAAAAGACCACAAAGATTATTTCGGTCACTTTTGAGTTCTCAATCTAATGATCGAAACTCGCGTGAACCTAATTCGATGTTGTACACACAAGCTTATTGATGAACAAACAAATAGTGTACCATCAAAAGAATAATCTCTTCTCTCTTTTTTGTCTTGGTAGAATAATCAAACACTTTCTATGAGTTGAGAAGAAGAAGAAAATTGATCTAGTAAAACTCTTTTTGGTGGCCGAACCCTATAGCTTGTATTATATAGGGTGGCCGAATTTTACTTCTCCTTTCCTTTAGGGTTGCCGAAATCTACATGTGATTCTATTAGGGTTGCCGCAATTCCTCTACAAAAAAGGATTTGTGTTGTACCCTAATTCACATCAACTTTAGACTCCTAACCCTAATACAACTCATAAGTATTTTTATTCTTTTATTGACTTAATAAAAATACTTCTTATTTGATTAAATAAATAAAGTTAATTATTTATTTTCTTACCAAACAAGTCTTTTACTTTTAGTATACTACTACCAATAGTATAATTCTAGGAAACATATTTCCTGATTAGAAAAAGATTTTGTTTCTTAATTAAATAATTAATTAATAAATTAATTAATTCTCATTTAATCAAAGAATAAAATAAAATAATATTTTTGACTAATAATATAGCCTTGCCGCCCCACATGAAATATATGGGCCAAATATTATTTCCTTATTTTATTTAATCCATTGGACTTTAAATAAAAAGCCCACATGTGAACCAGACCCATTCTTACTAAAAGAAACAAGCCCACATGCCTTTTATTAATATATTAATATAATTGATCAGCCCATTAAACAAATAATGTGGAAATTATATTCTTAATATATTAAATGCAATTCTAGATGGACCCGTAAATTGGTCCGGTAGAATATATCAAGTGATCCACGCAAGTCCGTGTGGATTGGGGATCTTGGCGGGTTATCTAAATTTAAGCTTCAATAGACATAACCTAATCACAATCAACAAATGATTCACTTAGGTCCGATCCATTAATTTTAACTCATTCCACTAAAGAGCTAAAATTGAACTCTTAAATAAAGATAGAATAAGAAGATGTTCCTCATTCATACCCTAGACAATCATGTTGAAGATAGTGTATCCTCGTGATTAATATCAGTAATCGCCAATAGTTCGTAGACCGCCTATAACTCTCCAAGTTACCATATTTACTCATATGACCATGTTTTGAACTTGGATATTTTGATTTGTCCAGAAGCCATGTTTTCAATAGTCACTATCGAAAACTCAACGTTGAGATTTAATATCCAATTACCTCAAAACATCCATATGATGATATTATACTCTCATTTAATAAATGAAGCCACGATGTCCATATCTATAAATGAAGTCCTCTATCGATTAACAAATGAATATCACCAAACTATCGAGGATAGACTATGCTATATAATCGTACTCACTGATAACTCAAATGATATCACTTGCAACCATAAATCCATCATTTATCTCAGGATTAAAATAGACTCTCCGATTGTCCTGATAATGAAAAGACTATTATCTATTGACGGTTCTAGATAAAGCTTTTCATTGTGATCCAGTTCAATGCACCCAGTGCACTAGATTCTTTTACTCGAAGACACTCCGATGATTTTAGACTCATCATATCTCATTTGATCCCACTCAAATGCTAGCAAAAGAATTCTACAACTTTAACAAGATAAAGGTGCCCAACCTTTAACTTAAGTTGTGAACGTTATTCAAGACTAACTAAAGAATTGTGTCCACCTCATACATATCCAGATGTACGAACAATTCTTCTTTTCTCATAGTCTTTAGACCTTATGATTATTTACTTTGACAATTATAATATTAAACTATAAATGCTATAAGATTTTTTAAACCAGAAATCACTTTATTAATATGAAAAAGATTGTCAATTACAACATTACACTCTTGCTATTGAGCATAATCCTAACAGAAATCTTCAGCGACTCTCAAGTTGTTGTCAATCAGGTGCTAGATGAATACCAGGCGAGAGATGAAAGCATGATCGCTTACCTAGAATTAGCGAAGGAGCTACTGGAAAGATTCAAAGAATACATAATTGTTCAGGTCCCCAGAGAAGAAAACGAGCAGGCGGATGCCTTGGCCAAATTGGCATCCGCCATAATCAACATCTGGCCCAAAACTATTTCTATGATCCGCCTGCTGCAGCCAAGTATAGTCAAATTGAAGGAAGTTGGGGCAGTCTTTGGCGAGAGAGACAGCTGGATTACACCAATCAAAAAGTACCTTGTCAATGATGTACTCCCAAGTGATCCATTAGAGGCAAAAAGATTGAAGTATAGAGCTACGAGATATTCAGTACTCAATGGAGAACTGTACAAAAGGGGGTACTCAAGGGCACTGCAAAGATGTGTCGGGCCCGAAGAAGCAGAAGGTATCCTGAGAAGCATACATAGTGGAAACTGTGGGAATCACGCTGGGGGTGTCAGCCTAGCCCACAAAACATTAAGACAAGGTTTTTACTGGCCAACGCTATTCGCCGACGCTAAAAGGGTGGCAGCAAGATGTGAGGCATGTCAAAAAATTGCCAACAACATCCGCCAACCACTTGAACTCTTGCAATGTATCATCTCGCCTTGGCCATTCGCCATGTGGGGAATTGACTTGATCGGCCCAATGCCAACAGCAGCTGGAGGAGCGAAGCACGTTATTGTAGCCGTGGATTATTTTACGAAATGGGTAGAAGCCGAACCATTGGTACATATAACAGAAGCAAACACTATAAGCTTTGTGAAGAAAAATATCCTGTATAGGTTCAGAATACCAAACACCATCATCACGGACAATGGGACCTAATTCGATGGCAGGAAATTCAGGGAGCTATGAGACAAGTATGGCATCAACAACTACTACACCTCCCCAGCACATCCGCAGACAAATGGCCAAACTGAAGCAGTGAACAAGATCATAAAACACAACCTGAAAGCCAAATTGGCGGCGAAAAAGGGTAGCTGGGCAGATAAATTACCACAGGTACTCTGGGCATATCGAACCACAGAAAGGGGTTCAACAAGTGAGACCCCATATTCCATGGCTTATGGAGCTGAAGCTGTCATTCCCGTGGAAACATCTTTCTCTTCACCAAGGGTACTGAATGTACACAAACGAAGTTAAATTGCTTAAAGCATACCTAGAGGGGGGGGGGGGGGGGGGGGGGGGTGAATAGGTTTTTACACCTTTTTCAAACCCTTGAACAAACATTCATTTGTCCCTCAAGGTAGCCTTACACACAACACAATAAGCCAAGGAAGACATACATAGACAATACGATAATACAATCATAAGAGCAACGTCTAAGTATATCAACAAGTCATGTGAGGTAAAATAGCAAATAAACATAACAACAAAATAAGCTTGTATTTGATAAGATGTTCAATGTGTTACAAGAGTGATCAAAATGTCACTATACAAAAATTACAATATATAAAAGAATCAAAGATACAAATTGATCTATAAAATGAATATACTAATCACACTATACAAAGACTTGCTTCACAATACATCACATGTGGATATTATGAATCAAGACAATAAAATATACAATTAAAAAATAAGAGAAAGAGATAGGAAGAATTAACACAAGGGATTTTTTAACGTGGTAAAACCTCCAAGGAGGAAACATCCACGGGTTGAACTACAACCATTGGGTACTATATTATTGGAAAGCAAACATAGAACATTCACAAAGTGACCAATCTTTAGCTCACCCAACCTAGTGAAGTCTAAGCCTACCCAACCCTATTGGAAAGTGTGAAATCCCTCAATGATGCGGAACCACCATATATTGGACAACACACACAACCAACATCGATGGTAGATTAGAAATTCCTCAAGAGTGCATACACCTTTCGTGTACCCCGCTCTATCAGACTCTATGTCTAACCATACGCCTAGGCCTACCAATACAATAGCCAACTCCCTATCCAAAGCACTCTTGCCTCTAGGGAGCCTCCCATGCATGACTATCCGAGTCCTCCTGACTCTAGCCATGACTCCTTACTTACCTATCCGAGTCATCCCGACTCTAGGCAAGACTTCATGCTTGGCTATCCGAGTCATCCCGACTCTAACCAAGACTTCATGCCTTTTACAAGGACTTCCTAGTGTGATCATGTGAATGCAAATGATGCAAACATTCAATACAACATAGAACATGTGATCAATACATTCTATGGCACAAATAGACCTAAACATGTGAAATCACAAATAATCAAGTCTAGATGCAAAAATACATGAATAGAAACCTAAGCATGTGAAACACCTAACACATACACTCAAAGTCTCATTCACACACATAACACTTGAATCACAATATGTTCATGAAGTACAAATTCAAGATGCTATCAATATGTAATTAAATGCTAGATATATGAGATTAAAATCAATCAATATACTAGACAAAAATATAGAGCAAGATTTTGAGATTTACATCAATCAAAACCTATATTCTCTAAATCACACACAAATACACAAATCCTAGATTTTATCAATCAAAGGATCAAATCAAATCTCAAAGTCATTTTAACACAAAATTAATTCAATTAAGTATCAAACAACCTAAGATGCCATTCTAATCACAATACTACTCACAAACATATGTAAAACCTAGAATCATAGAATCTAGTCAACATTAGTCCACAAATTGAGTTTCAATTAGAATGATAATCAAACTATCTTTCCAAATAGCTTTTACCAAACAATAACATAGATATAGAAGAAGAAACCCCAAGCAAATGGAAGGTCAAATAACAAGAAATCCCAAAGTTGAGACTCATACCTCGGATTCTGCAGCTGGTTCGGAAATCAGTATTCATCCACTTGAAATCATGATCAAACAGCCACCAAACCACTTGGAGATGTTAGAGGACTCAAATACGAACACTCTCCAACTTGAATCACTCAAATCCGACTTCAGATGAGGAAGATATGGTGTTTCGAAAATCTGAAAAACTGGAGAGAGTGTATTGCGGGAAAACTGAAATTTTCTTCTTGGATTTTCAAAATGGAGAGAGAGAGGGAAGAAATAGGAGGAGAGAGGAGGTTTTCGGCCAACCACGTGGTGCCACGTCACCCCCTGGCCATGGGGGGTGTGTGGGCCACACGGGAGCAGAGGCTGCTCCAGGCCGTGGGGCCCACGGCCTCAACCTCGGCTAGCCCATGTGGCCCACGGCCTGGGCTGTCCTCTCGCGCGCTCCCTCGGTTCGTCGGTCCGTATCTCAGGCGTCCGAACTCTGAATTTAAATCCGTTTCCAGATTACACACCGTGACTCTCTCACGAACGACGAAGACTATACAACTTTGAAAAACGGTTGAGAAATCATCTCGGAAATCATCGATGAAGTCAACTCAACGAAAGAGAACGTAAAGTAGCATAGTCAACTTGTTTGGACTCGAAACCTTATGAATGAGTAACCAAAATGACCGGAACTCAATAAGGCATTGAATAAGAATATGTTCAAGTCCTAAACACAAAATACGGAAACATACAAACACAAAGACACACACATATGCTAGTTTCCGGACATAGTCCTAGAAAATGCAAAACACAAAGTTTATTAACTAAATATGAATGAATGAGCATATTTTGCCAAGTGTGTGAAAGTGAAATGTAAATGAAATTAAATCATGAAGGAACACACAAGAATGATATGTGTGAGTGTGTGCCTAGCCTTGTAAGAGATAAGAGGTCTTTGAATACCTTTGTAGACCGATAATGCCCGAATCTCTTAAAAGCCGGCAACTTGAACGAATTGTGGTTGAGACGTCCTTCATCTTCGAAATTCTTCAATTACTAACCACTAAACATTACAAGTTAAACACGTTTTGATATGGAATTAATGCCAACACTAATTATCAACCTAACAATCTCCCCCTTTGGCAAATTCCATGTCAAAGTAGACAGATAACCATCTGCGGACTCTCTTAGCTGAGCAAGCTGTTGAGCATGGGATTCTTCAGCAGAGAGCTTCTCAGCAGCCAAAGTATAAGCCTACTCACATAAACGCTTAATCTCCCGGGAAGCTTTGTTCCCATACTTATAGTTCTTAGCCAACTCAGACATCATCTGAAAAGAGAAACAGCCGAATTAGGAAGTATATATGAAAGAGATATAGATTTGTGGCGAGAAGCTTACCAGAGAGTGGCAGTTGAAGAAAAATTCCATCTTTCTGTTACAGGGTTTGCCTTTAACATGCTCTCAGCCCTCGCCAATGTACACGTCATTATTAATCATGTGCGAGCAAATTTCTGTAGCCGAAAAAATCAGAAAGAGACACGATTCCTTCATCGGCTTCAGTTGGTCCTACGGGAGGAGCTTCATGGGAAACACCTGAACCAGAAGCAGAAGTCCCAGGTTGATTCGATGGTCCTAACCGATCAACTGACTCTAGCTGACCAGACGGCCTAGGCTAATCTGAAGAAACATTTGACTCGCCCATGGCCATCGGAGGAGAGGCTGTTCGGGGCGGAGTAGGTGCAGGGATATTTAATTCATTAACCTCATCGGGGGGAGACACTGCTGCATTAGTCCTCTCAGTAGGACCCTCGCGAACAGCTGTTTGAGTAGAGGGAGCTTCAACGAAAGCTGGTTCATCAGCACCTTCCTCGTCCGAAGAAACAACATACTGCAGCACCCTTGATGCCCGTTTAGGGGGTCGAGCAGCATGATCAGGGGTACCCTCAGCTAGGCCTTTACCTCTACCAGCTCTTGGGGCCAAATCACTTGCAGGATCACGAGGAGTCTCAGCGACATCAGCGTAAAAAATAGGGATGTCACTGGCTCCTCCTGAAACGCCAACTTTGTCCTTACCTTTACGGCTGGGGGTAGTCGCAACAGGAGTATTCGCAACAACTTCTGTACGTATATGGGGCTGCCCCAACTCGACACCTCCCCTAGTAACATCACTAGCCTCATCACCGTCCGAGGGATCACCACCATCAGGGCTAGCAATTCCCTCCCTGGCCAAACCAGCAGCATGTCTTTTACTGGCAGCCTCGGAATTCTTCACTACTCGAGCTTACAAATTGCAAACGGTATCAAAGTCACACACTGCAAGAAAAATAACCAAGTGTCACTAACAGAATAAAACAAAACAGTAACACAAAAGAAAAAACTGATAAAGACTTACGACGAGGAAGCCTAGCAGGTAGGCGTGTGAAAACCCGTTGAGCAATCATCTTCTCCTCATCCAAGAGGAAGGATCTATCTCTCAATTCCAAAGGAAGGAAGGACGGCCGCCGCGGCAAAGTGAGAAATCTCCCCATCTAGCAAAATGGGGACTGCCTTCGACCAAGTTTCAGGAGATGTGAAGTGCATGGGAACTTTCTTTGCCAAAAGGTTACGGCGACTACTGACTGGCACATCTCGGCCCCACTCGCCACCAACAAAAAACCAACTATTTTTCCACCTCTTGTTTGAAGTAGGAAAGCCCCAAATAAAACCTCTCTTCTTCTCGTCATTGGAAATCTCCACTTGTCCAGGGTTCGCCACACCCTCAGGGATCCAGTTCTCCACAGGTGAGGAGAGAAGGAAATATGTGCCACCATGGCCCGCTTGTCTTAGCGTATAAAAATGGCGGATCTCGCGGGGTGTAAGAGGCCCATAACCCTTCAACTTCCACATTAGGCATAGACATATCAATATCCTATAACTATTTGGAGTGAGTTGTGTCGGCGCAATCTGGGCCTCAAAGAGGAACCTAGCAATGAAGGGTTGCAGAGGAAGTGTAACCCCGCAACTCAGCATTGCACCATAGATGGCGACCACATTCTCAAGGGGATTCCATGCCGCTCGATCACCTGGTAAAGTCAGAGTCACATCATCCAGAATATCAAAGCGACTCTTGTATTTACGAAGCTCATCCTCGCCAACCACGTTAACCTCGCAATCAAAAGAGCACGAGCGATCAGCTGTAAATTGTAGCCTGCTCTTCTGATGATCTTCTACATCTGAATCGACGGTGGTTTGAGCATCTAGCAGGGATCCTCGTGGAACCCTAGAAGCTCGGCGTCTACTGCTATCTGGTTTAGAAGACCTCGTCATTGTTGGAGAACTATTATCAAAAGACGAGGGAGAAGGAATGTTAGGAATAAAATCTTCCTCAAATGAAGGGATATAGACAGAAATCGGAGTTGGGGAATCCGGATGAAAATTACGAATCAAGGATTCAATTCGATCTGCAGTACACTTATCACCAAGTTTTAAGGCTTGCATCATTTGATTAAAAAGAGAAGAACGTAAGGAAGGATCCATATGAACTCACTAGAAAACCCTAGAATCGCAGAGATGTGTAGAAGAGTTGGGGACGCAGAGAAACTGAAATGGTCGAGTTCGGTGAACCGCCTGGCAATGGAAGACGCAGAAAAGGGCTGTAACAAATACTCGAAGAAATAGGGCAGAAAAAACAAAGGTGTGAACTTTTCCTTTTCTGCTCAGAGAAAAACAATGGAGGAATAAATGAAAAGAGCAAAATGAAGAAGAAGAAACGATCAAGCCTTAAAAGAGGGAGTTTTGAAATTCAAAAAAGAAAAATCAGATAAAGGATACGCAATTAATGTGAGTGACGGTCACAGTAACCAGCCGAAACAGTCACCACCAAATAAGGGACATGTGGCATCTCGGGGATCACTAAGCAGTCAGAATGTATCTTCGCCTGTCAAGTGAGTGGAAGCGCCAAAGGTTGTGCGGCTAAAATTAAAAGCTTGCACCGGAAGAATCAACCAATCAATACAACACGTGGTGAAAAGGAGAAAGAGGGAAGTTAATTGTAAAACGCGCCGAAATCTTAAAAGCATGGATATCAATACTGCTCGAGGAGGCAAACGAATTAAAAAGACCAAATCATTCACTCGGCTCGAAGTATTTATGGGGGTATTGTTGTATGTATAAATTCGCCAAGCAGACACGTCATCAAAAGAGTCAATAAATGCTGAAGAAAAGGTTGCCACGTCACTCGTTGACCGGGTCAAAGGAGAAAAATGTGACTAGTTAGTATGTCAACGTCTTAAGCCAATAAATCAAAGGTGTGGTCGCCAGAGCTAGACACATACTCGCCAAAGATAGAAACGTGGTCGCCGAAGGGTAATATCCAGGAGTGAAGGTGTTCGCTGCATCAACATACTGGGCTCAAACCGACTCGGCAGAAACACAGAAATAAAACCGTGACTTCTAAGAAAACCCATAACAGCAAGAAATAATAAGAATAGGAGGGAAGACTAAACTCAAGATGGAGAAGTCTGAATAAAAAGGAAATCCTAATCCATTACGACGTGGGATTCCTAACGCAAATCAAAGAGGAAATCCTACCACCAACACAATTAGGACTAGGGAAAACCCTAACTATCATGTATAAATAGAACCACTTATCCCACAAGAGAAGGGTTCGAAAACGGAGAGAATAGAGCAATTGTATGAGAGATCTGAGTGTGTAAACAAAGCAATAAGCCTAGTATTATCTTTCTGTCCTCTGGGGCGCCGTGGTTTTTTCCCATTCAAGGGTTTTCCACGTAAAACCTGTCTTTTGCATGCATTGATTATTTTATCGTTTTACATTGAATTGATATAATTGTTGAGTGTGTGGTAATCCATATTTCACCGTCAACACATGGATTTCTAAAGTGTTCCCTTATGAAACCCATACCATATGTTGCTGGCATTTTGGTGAAAATATGAAGAAGCGATTCCACAGAAAGGATGTTGCCGACATAATGACTAACGCTGCTAGGTCGTACAAGGAAATCCAGTACGATCGCCACATGGAGGAGTTACGTAAACTGCACAAGGGTGCATACGATTATGCCATTGATGCCGGTCCATACAAGTGGTCCCACGTTCACTGTCCCCAAAGAAGGTATAGGTTGATGACCACAAATGTTGCAGAGTGCATAAACTCATGCCTAAAATTTGCACAGCAACTGCCATTGATGACACTAGCAGAGTTCATTCGGAATATGCTACAAAAGTGGTTCCACGATTGTCATGCAAATGCATGGTCCATGCGTCATCGATTGACCGACGCAGCACATCTTGTGATCCTCAAACGTGTCGAGAAGTGCGGTTATATGACCGTAAATGTAGTTGACTGGAACATATTCTCCGTCAGACACAAGGGAAAATAGTGGACGGTTGACTTAGCCTGGAAGACATGCACATGCAACAAATTCCAAATAGACTTTTTACCATGTTCACACGCACTCGCAGCGGCAAGGTACATGACTTTGTCCAGTTAACACTTTATATTACCCAAACGTGAATCTCACTGTTTTCATTGTTGTAGGGAGCGAAATTTGGATTTCACATCTCTGTGTGAGGACTACTACAAGAGGGAGACACTTATTGATGCATACTCGGTTCCTATAATGCCTGTTGGCCATCCTTCTTCATGGGTTGTGTCATCCGACATCGCAGCACGGGTTGTTTTAAATCCAAAGACGAAGAGACAATCAGGTCGCCTGATGGAGGGTCGACATCCCTCGTCTTCAGAGAGGACAACCACGCAGTCGTGTAGAAGATGTGGACAACCAGGACATAATAGCAGGAGGTGTTCGAACCCACCTATGGTTAATGAAGGTCCCAGTAGAATTGTTCTCGAAGAATACCGTGTTAGGATTATGCTCAATAGCAAGAGTGTAATGTTGTAATTGATAATCTTTTTCATATTAATAAAGTGATTTCTGGTTTAACAAATCTTATAGCATTTATAGTTTAATATTATAATTGTCAAAGTAAATAATCATAAGGTCTAAAGACTATGAGAAAAGAAGAATTGTTCGTACATCTGGATATGTATGAGGTAGACACAATTCTTTAGTTAGTCTTGAATAACGTTCACAACTTAAGTTAAAGGTTGGGCACCTTTATCTTGTTAAAGTTGTAGAATTCTTTTGCTAGCATTTGAGTGGGATCAAATGAGATATGATGAGTCTAAAATCATCGGAGTGTCTTCGAGTAAAAGAATCTAGTGCACTAGGTGCATTGAACTGGATCACAATGAAAAGTTTTATCTAGAACCGTCAATAGATAATAGTCTTTTCATTATCAGGGCAATTGGAGAGTCTATCTTAATCCTGAGATAAATGATGGACTTATGGTTGCAAGTGATATCATTTGAGTTATCAGTGAGTACGATTATATAGCATAGTCTATCCTCGATAGTTTGGTGATATTCATTTGTTAATCGATAGAGGACTTCATTTATAGATATGGACATCGTGGCTCCATTTATTAAATGAGAGTATAATATCATCATATGGATGTTTTGAGGTAATTGGATATTAAATCTCAACGTTGAGTTTTCGATAGTATCTATTGAAAACATGGCTTCTGGACAAATCAAAATATCCAAGTTCAAAACGTGGTCATATGAGTAAATATGGTAACTTGGAGAGTTATAGGCGGTCTATGAACTCTTGGCGATTACTGATATTAATCACGAGGATACACTATCTCCAATATGATTGTCTAGGGTATGAATGAGGAACATCTTCTTATTCTATCTTTATTTAAGAGTTCAATTTTAGCTCTTTAGTGGAATGAGTTAAAATTAATGGATCGGACCTAAGTGAATCATTTGTTGATTGTGATTAGGTTATGTCTATTGAAGCTTAAATTTAGATAGCCCGCCAAGATCCCCAATCCACACGAACTTGCATGGATCACTTGATATATTCTACCGGACCAATTTATGGGTCCATTTAGAATTGCATTTAATATATTAAGAATATAATTTGCACATTATTTATTTAATGAGCTGCTCAATTATATTAATATATTAATGAAAGGCATGTGGGCTTGTTTCTTTTAGTAAGAATGGGTCTGGTTCATATATGGGCTTTTTATTTAAAGTCCAATGGATTAAATGAAATAAGAAAATAATATATGGCCCGTTTATATAAGTGGGGCGGCAAAGGTGAATATATTAACCTAATATATTATTTTGTTTCATTTTTTAATTAAATAAGAATTAATTAATTTATTAATTAATTGTTTAATTAAGAAACAAATCTTTTTCTGATCAGGAAATATATTTCCTAAAGTTATACTATTGGTAGTAGTATACTAAAAGTAAAAGACTTGTTTGATAAGAAAATAATTAATTAATTTTATTTATTTAATCAAATAAGAAGTCTTTTTATTTAGTCAATAAAAGAATAAAAATACTTATGAGTTGGATTAAGGTTTGAAGTCTAAAGGTTGATGGAAATTAGGGTGCAACACAAACCCTTTTTGGTATGGGATTTGCGGCAACCCTAGTCCCATTAGAGGAAGATTTCGGCAACCCTAAATAGAATAGGAAGCAAAATTTCGGCCACCTATATAATAGAACATATAGAATTCGGCCACCCTAGTTGTTCAATGATTCAATTTTCTTCTTCTTCTCAATTCATAGAAAAGTATCATTTTTATTCTACTAAGACATAAAAGAGAGAAGAGATTATTCTTTTGATGGTACACTAATTGCTTGTTCATCAATAAGCTTGTATGTACAACATCGAATTAGGTTCACGCGAGTTTCGATCATTAGATTGAGAACTCAAAAGTGATCGGAATAATCTTTGTATTCTTTTGATTGTTTTGTGACTAACAAAAGAAAAAGAAAAAGTTTGTTTTTCCATTCTCAGGTTTGCAATTCAAAGAAAAGGGAGACCACGCTCCTAGGTGATTCACGTTCGTGCTAGGATTGAAGATCTTGCGGATTACTATCGACGTAAGTCAATCGGATCACGCGATAAAAGGTATTCTTCTTTTGTTGGTTTATATGTATGCTTAATTAATTAAAGGGTTAAGGTTTATAAAAAGGAAAAATTTTAAAACTATACTAAATCAATTTTTAGTCTCGCTTCCGCTGCGTGTACTACAATATTTTTCCATACATACCGTTGATTGCTTGAATTCTACACATAGTGTAGTCCTAATTTCTTATCGTTTTGTGTTCGTTTCTCAAGTAAAAGCCGTAGTTTTAACGCTTTAAATGAGTTGTGCAGGGGCAAAATGTTCTTTTAATCTTTCGCTGGAAAAGGAGCTAAAAAGAAGCGAGAAGCAGAATTTCCTTCTTAGGGCGACCCCAAGGCGACCTCAGGCAGCTAGCCTCGAGGTCGCTATGCTCTCAGGCCAAGACCAGCTTATCTACATTTCAGGCGACCCCAAGGCGAGCTCGAGCAACTCGCACCTCGCACCGAGCTCGCTAAGCTCTCGGGATTTTTCAGCACAAGTCAAAGCGAGCCCAAGGTGAGCCCAAGAAGATTGCCCCGAGCTCGCTATGCTCTCGGGTCCAGAAGTACTCGCCCTTCGCCTAGAAAGTGCTTTTCTTCGTGGATTTTACTCTCTTGCCCTTGCCCTAATTTGCTCCCCTATATATTCTATAGTCTTTTATCTGAAGACTTACCAACTCTTTCTCCCAAATTGAACCAAGAACACATCTTTTTCCATTTACTCACATCACCAATTCCATCCTTTGTAACCCACAAAGATCACTCCTTTCTTACCATCCAAACACAACTTCACCCTCACTTTTCCCACATCCACCATCAATCCACCTTTTTGGGCACGAGATAGTTGAAGAAATATTGAAGGAGAAGAAGATCCAAGGAAGAAGAGAAGCTCTCCATTAGTTTTCTCTAAACCCCTTTCTCTTTTAATCTTTTTCATAGCCATGTCTTTATTTGAACTAATCTATTGTATGGCTATTATGTGTAATATGATGAGCTAAACACCTAGTGCTAGGATTTGATTGAAACCCCACCCATATGTATTATGTATTGACTCTTATTTATCTATTATATGCAAGTGCGATTTGTATGGGTGTTTTTGTATGCTTAAAAGCTTTCAAGTGATTGATCTCCATTTTGAATGATTTATTGTGGTGTGTTATGTACCGACCGGAGACGCACACCACGTGTTCGATAAAATGCACTCTATGCATGTCTAGAAAAGTAGACCTACTTAGGATAGCGTATAGGATTCATTTAATGCACCAATAAACTTAATGAACCCATTCATATATTCCGGGTAATCTAAAGATAGGCTTGGGTACGATTTTAGGTGTAACTTACTTTGCTTGACCAAGATTGTAGGTTAACAATAGGGTGCATGAATCTAAAAATTGCATGAGTATGTTGTGGATGAGTAATTGAGTATTTAAATGGGCTTTAAATGTTGGGTGGGGTGGATTCAAATTCTATCATATCTCTCTATATATCATCACATTTGAGTTTAATTTCTTGCTAGTTCATTCTTGCATTAAAATTAATCAATTAGTTTAATCTAGTTAATTTACTTAGTTTGAAAGAAATCTCATAATCGATTGTTTGAATAGCACCAAAACTAATCAATTTCGGTAATCGATTACTCGATCCCTGTGGGAACGAATCTTATTCATTGTTACACTACTCTCCGACCTCGTGCTATTACGAGAGTCATAAAAGAGACTAGCCAAATTTTTGGCACCGCTGCTGGGGATTGAGCGGATGATTGATATCGATACTAGTTAGTTTATTGCTAATTTGAACCTTTTAATTTAGTTTGTGTGTTTTTCTTGATAGGTACCATTGCTCTTGCATGCACCCACGAACAAGGAGCCAAAATCTTCACTTCCTGAACTTTGATCTAGAGATTGAAAGGATAGCTCGAAGAAATAGACGCGAAGCTCGGAGAAGAGCAGAGATGGGTGATCAGAATGCACAGTTAGGGCACATGGGAATGCCAAATGTGGCAAATCAAAATCAAGGGGAATTGCCTCCTCAAGCCAATCCAGTGCAAGAAGGGTTGCCTCATGTTGGAGATGAGCGTACTTTACGGGATTATACAATGCCCAGAGTCGAGCTACACCAGTCATCCATTCGGCAGCCAACAATTGCAGCAAATTCCTTTGAGATCAGGCCGTCCATTATTCAGATGATTGGCACTACTTGCATTTTCAATGGCTTGGTAAATGATGATCCGAACCTACACCTTCAAAAATTCAACGAGATTTGCGAAACCTTCAAGTACAACGGGATTCCCGATGACTTTATCAAGTTAAAATTGTTCCCGTTTTCTTTGGGAAACGACCAAGGATATGGTTGAACTCTCAACCACCAAACTCGATCACTACCTTTGATCAGTTGGCCCAAGCCTTTTTGAATAGATATTTTCCACCAGGGAAGGCCGTTCGTCTTAGGAATGAAATCCTCTCATTTCAACAATTTGAGAATGAGAGCATATATGAAGCTTGGGAGAGGTTCAAGGAGCTTCAAAGGAGATGTCCACACAATGGCCTTGTAAAATGGCAAACTTTGCAAGCTTTCTACCAAGGGCTCACGGTGTCAACAAGGAATTTAGTAGATGCGGCTGTTGGAGGTTCATTAATGAGCAAATCAATGGATACGGCCAGTGACCTTCTAGAGGAAATGGCACTCAACAATAGCCATTGGGAGGCCAAAGGCAAGTACCGAAGAAGATTCCGGGTGTGCTAGAAGTGGATGAGAGGACAAGTGTTCAAGCTCAATTAGCAAGTCAAAATCATCAAATAGTGGCCCTTCAAAATCAAATGAGCAAGATGAGTGCGGGGCCGAGTAATATGCAAGTGGCTCAATGTGAGTGGTGTTTGGGGCCGCATTCAAGCATGGATTGTCAAGTTGGAAACCCGTTTGCTTCAAGCTCACAAGAACAAGTTTCCTTTGTAAACTACAACCGAAACTTCCAAAACCAACCTCAACAACACCATGCCAACCAAAATCCACAAAACAACCCCTACCAAAACACATATAACCCGCCTCGGAGAAACAACCAAAACTTGTCATGGAAGGACAACCAACCCCAACAACAACAAAACCTCCACCAAAGACAACCCCCCAGATTCCCACAACCTCACCAACAAAATTACCCTAACTAAGCCCCAAATAACCAATTAGAAAGAAAGTCTAACCTAGAGGAGATGTTCTCTAGAAGCATGGCCAAGCTTGACACTAGGATGGAGACCCAAGACTTAGCCTTGAGGAAGTTTGATACAAAAATTGACCAACTTGCTCAACACTCACAATCCTCAATCCAAAACTTGGAAACGCAAGTTGGTCAACTAGCTAGAGGGCAACAAGGAAGACAACAAGGGTCTCTACCAAGCGACACAGTGGTTAATCCTAAGGAACAATGCAAGGCCATTGCCTTGAGAAGTGGTAAAGAGGTGGAATTACCGGATAACTTTGGAAAAGGGAAAGGAGTTGTTGTTGAAGATGAGGGCGGATGTGAAGAAAAGGTTGATGTAGAAAAGAAGAGCTCTAGTCATGATGAAGTGCCTACCACACCAAGTGATCCTCCTCCACAACCCCAAGTAAAAGCATATGTTCCTCCAATCCCATATCCGCAAAGATTGAAGAAGCACAAGGATGCTCACAACTTCAATAAGTTTTTAGAAGTATTCAAGAAGCTTCACATTAACATCCCTTTTGCCGAAGCACTTGCCCAAATGCCCACCTATGTGAGGTTCCTTAAGGAGTTGCTCTCCAACAAAAGGAAGTTAGAAGAGTTTGAGACGATGGCGCTCACGGAAGAATGTAGTGCAATCCTACAAAACAAACTTCCACCAAAGCTAAAAGATCCCGGGAAATTCACAATCCCATGCACCATTGGCCAAACGGAATTTGGAAGGGCATTGATCGACTCCGGGGCAAGCATAAATTTGATGCCGTACTCAGTTTATGAGAAGTTGGGAGTGGGGGAAGTGAAGCCTACTCATGTCACCCTACAACTAGCCGATAGATCAATCAAATACCCAAGGGGAGTCATGGAAGATGTCTTGGTGAAAGTAGAGAACTTATACTTCCCAGTAGACTTTGTGATACTTGAGATAGAGGAGGATGTGGAAATACCTTTACTCCTAGGTAGGCCTTTCTTAAAGACGGTCGGGGCATTGATAGATGTGAAGGAGGATAAGATGACATTGAGAGTGGGAGATGAACACGTGGTATTCAACATGAAAAAGGCAGCCAAGAGACCGATGGAAGTAGATAGGTGCTTGAAGATTGACTTGGTGGAACCTTTAGTTGAAGAATTTATTAGGAAAGGAACTCCCAAGGAACCCTTGGAGGCTTGTTTGGTTTGGGGTGCCACTGAAAAAGATGAAGATGAGGAAGTTGCGGAATATGCCCTCCATTTGAATTCCCAACCATTGAAGAAGTTTAGGGAAAGGAGAAGATACGAGGAGTTAGGAGAGGGAAAACCTAGACTACCCCCTTCCATTGAAGAACCTCCAAAGCTAAAGTTGAAGCAATTTCTGGAACACTTGAGATATGCATTCCTTGGTGAGTCACTATCACTACCGGTGATAATTTCGGCCTCTTTGTCGAAGATTGAAGAAGAAAAATTGTTGAGGGTCCTAAGAAGCCACAAGAAAGCCATTGGTTTGTCTATCTTCGATATTAAGGGTTTGAGCCCTTCAATTTGCATGCACAAGATCTTGATGGAGGAGGAGGTCAAACCAACAGTGGAGCACCAAAGAAGATTGAATCCTAACATGCAAGAGGTGGTCAGAGCCGAGGTCCTCAAGCTCCTAGATGCAGGTATCATATACCCAATTTCAGACAGTCCATGGTTTAGTCCAGTACAGGTGGTCCCTAAGAAAGGAGGAATCACAGTGGTACCCAATGAGCATAACGAGCTAATTCCAACACGGACCGTCACAGGGTGGAGAGTTTGCATTGACTACAGAAAACTCAACAAGGCCACACGGAAAGATTACTTCCCTTTACCATTCATACACCAAATGTTAGAAAGGCTAGCGGGACACAAGTACTATTGCTTCCTAGATGGATATTCTGGTTACAACCAAATTCCTATAGTCCCCGAAGATCAAGAGAAGACAACGTTCACATGCCTATATGGAACGTTTGCCTACCGAAGAATGCCCTTTGGACTTTGTAACGCTCTGGCGACATTCCAAAGATGTATGATGGCCATTTTTCTGACATGGTGGAGAGGTACATTGAGATCTTCATGGATGATTTCTTCGTTTTTGGGTCATCATTTGATGGTTGCTTAGAGAACCCAGGGAAAGTGCTTGAAAGATGTGAACAGACCAACCTTATTCTCAACTGGGAGAAGTGCCACTTCATGGTAAGAGAAGGGATTGTGTTGGGACATAGAATCTCTTCCGAAGGTATTGAAGTGGACAAGGCAAAAATAGAGGTGATAGAGAAGTTGCCACCACCAACCTCCGTGAAGGGAATCCGAAGTTTTTTGGGACATGCCGGGTTCTATAGAAGATTCATCAAGGACTTTTCGAAGATTGCAAAGCCTTTGTGCTCCCTTTTGATGAAGGATGTGCCATTTGTGTTTGATGAAGCTTGTTTGGAGGCTTTTGAACTTTTGAAGAAGGAGCTTGTTTCGGCTCCAATAATGAGAGCCCCGGAATGGGATCTCCCATTCGAGTTGATGTGTGATGTTAGTGACTATGCTGAAACTAAATATAGCACGGTGTGTATAAAACTATCTAGAGGGGGGATGAATAGATTTTACGCTTTTTACCCAATTTTTCGTGTTAGTCAAAATTACGAAAATGCCCTTAAGATAATATAAACAAGCAAGTGTAATATGGTGCGGAAATTAAAACAACACTTGATTTTTACGTGGAAACCCTCACGGGAAAAACCACGGGCTATGTAAGTAAGCCACACTCGAACCTCGAATCCACTAAATGTGCAAACGATTACAACCTAATCCCGGAAGTAATCACACACCTACCTAATCCCGGTATGAGTGAACCTAGTCCAATTTTGCTTGCGATCTAAGCAACCTAATCCCGGATGCTACACACAAGACTTACTTTCTCTATGAAGAGAATACAACCCTAAGTGAATATATGTGAATATCCAAAATGCAACATAGAGCAAGGGAAACCCTATATGCTTATCTAAGATGAATAATATGGAATTAAGAACAATCCTAGATATCAAAACTAAATGACATGTCAATTAGTTTAGCTAAACAATATTAAGCACAAAACCTAATAAGCTAGCACAATACAACTTCTCAAACATACATCATACTTATCTCAAACTTGTATTCAAAGTATATAAAATAACATACAAGTAATTAATTGAGATTTCTTAGTTAAGAAAGACACAAAATATGTAAGATATTAGTGAAAAACTTACCAAGCAAAGTATGATGAAGAGTCCATGCAAGATGACATCTAGATGATCTAAGATGATGCTAGATGATGATTGATGATCATGGAAAAAGTGTTTGAGTGATTAAAAATGAGTTCTTGGAATTTTTCTTCTCTTTGAAAAATATCCTAAGTATGAAATCTGAATATGAACTCTTGTAATTGACCTAAAGTCAAAGTGGCATATATATAGGGGGCCAAATCAAAGTGGGGTTGTTTTGATAAGTTGGCCTCAATATTGCCTTGGGCGCCGTACGTAGAGCGCCCCTTGTACAGCGCCTGTACAGCGCCCCTACTCTGTTCTCACAAGAAAACAGAGGGGCGCTGTACGAACAGCGCTTCTGTACAGCACTCGTACAGCGCCCATCCAAAATGCATCAGACCTGATGCATTTAAATGGCATTTTTGCATCAGGTGTGATGGGCGCTGTTCATAACAGCGCTTTGTAGAGCGCTTTGAACAGCGCCCTTTGCAATGCTTGAATTCTAAGAATGTGCATGACAAGACAATGGGCAATGCAAGATGCAATCAACCTAACATGCAAGAAGAGATGTTAATAAGCATTAAGACACACAACATACAAGGATTAAACATATGCATGAGTTGTGAGTGTGTGCAACTATCTCTTCAAGACAAGTAAGCACTTAGAGTATTACCTTTGGTGCTTGTCAATAGTGAGGTCTTCAAAGGGCCTAAGCAATAACAATAACATCTAAGCTACCCTTACAAAGAATCCCAATATATGGTTTGATCACGAAATAAGCCAATTAAAAACTACGGGAATCCTTACATATGCGGTGGGCGCCGTTTTGGGTCAAAGAAAAGATAAGCGTCAACATGTCATCTACTATGCAAGTCATACATTAAATGAGGCACAAGTCAACTACGCAACAACGGAAAAAGAACTTTTGGCTATCGTGTTCGCTTTTGACAAGTTTAGGTCATACTTGGTGGGATCTAAGGTAGTATTCTACACGGACCATGCCGCAATTAAGTACTTCTTAGCAAAGAAGGATGCAAAGCCAAGGCTCATAAGATGGGTACTTCTCCTCCAAGAGTTTAACCTTGAGATTAGAGACAAGAAGGGGACCGAGAACGTGGTTGTGGACCATCTTTTGAGGCTTGAGAGGGAAGATAGTGGAAAGGATGATAAGCCTATCAAAGAAGAGTTCCCCGATGAGCAACTTTTTGAGTTGCAAAGCCTACTAATTCCATGGTTTGCGGATGTGGTAAACTACCTAGCTAGTGATATAGTGCCCCCGGAGTTAAATGTGCACCAAAAGAGAAAATTCTTTGCGGAGTTGAAATTCTACTTTTGGGATGAGCCTCTCTTGTTTAGGCTTTGTGGAGATGGGGTAATTCGGAGGTGTGTTCCCGAAGAGGAGATACTAGATATTTTGGGGCATTGCCACTCCAAGGAGTGTAGAGGTCACTTTGGTGCATCGCGAACGGCTAGAAAAGTCCTATAATCGGGCTTTTGGTGGCCATCTTTATTCAAGGACTCAAGGAGCTTTGTGGAGGCATGTGACCGGTGCCAAAGAACCGGCAACATATCCAAGAGAGATGAGATGCCGATGAATGTCATGCTAGAGGTGGAGCTTTTTGATGTTTGGGGAATAGACTTCATGGGACCATTCCCAATGTCCTTTGGGAAGAGGTACATTCTAGTTGCCGTAGACTATGTGTCTAAATGGATTGAAGCGATAGCCACTCCTACATGTGAAGGCAAAGAGGTGACAAAGTTCCTAAAAGGAAACATCTTTACCCGTTTTGGCACTCCAAGAGCAATAGTGAGTGATGGAGGCTCTCACTTTTGCAACAAGAGGTTTGACGCCTTATTGAAGAAATATGGAGTGAAGCATAAGGTCATGACCCCATACCATCCACAAGCCAACGGCCAAGCCGAAGTCTGTAATAGAGAAATTAAGAGTATCTTGGAGAAAACCGTGGGAATTAGAATTAAGGATTGGGCCAAGAAGTTAGAAGATGCCTTGTGGGCATATCGAATGGCCTACAATACTCCCATTGGCATGTCCCCTTTCTGGTTAGTATATGGGAAAGCTTGTCACTTACCATTCAAGCTTGAGCACAAGGCATGGTGGGCAATTAAGCTCCTTAAAATGAACATGCAAGAGGCCGGTGAAAAGAGATGCCTCCAATTGAGTGAGCTAGAGGAGCTATGGCTTGAATCGTTTGAGAATTCGAGGATTTTCAAAGAGAAGACCAAGAGGTGGCATGACAAGAAGCTAGAAGTCAAGGAGCTACAAGTAGGTCAAAAGGTGCTTCTTTTCAACTCAAGGTTGAAGCTCTTCCCGGGCAAGCTAAAGAGCCGATGGATGGGGCCTTACACCATCATGGAAATTTTTCCTCACGGGGCAGTAGAGATCGAGAATGAGAAGAGGGAAAGATTCAAGGTGAATGGGCAACGGTTAAAAGTTTTTTGGGAACTTGAAGCTCCGAAACCCAAGGAGGTGATACACCTCCACAAACCACCATGAGCAAGAAATCCAAGGGAGGTACCATCTTGTGTAAATATTAGTTTTAATTTTTCTTTTAAATTTTCCTAGTTTAGTTTTAATTGCCTTCGTTTTTCTTTCTTTTTAATTTTTGCAACCGCATCAGCTTACTTGAGCTCAATTTGATAGATTAGGCGTGTTTGATATGGTGTGCTAGTTGTTTATGTTTCTTTTGTAGGATACTTCTATTTTTTTTTCTACTGTTCAGATCTACCAGGGTGTCCAAAACCGAGAAGATAGCGACCTCAGGGCGAGCTCACCAAGCTCGCCCCAAGGTCGCCCATGAAGGCACTTGCACTGTCCAGAGCCGAGAGATTAGCGAGCTCAAGGCGATCTCAAGAGGCTCACCCCAAGATCGCCTGGTGAAGCCCATACAGGTAGTCAAAACCGAGAGGTTAGCGAGCCTAGGGCTAGCCCAAGAAGCTCGCCCCGAGCTCGCCTGATGCAAAGAAGGAAGAGGTCAGACCCGAGGCGATAGCGAGCTTCAGGCGAGTTCACCACACTCGCCCTCAGCTCGCCTATGCACTTAAGCAGACAAGCGAAACGTTGTCGTTTCAAGGCAAGGGCGAGCCCAAGGCGAGCCCAAGAAGCTCGCCCTGAGCTTGCCTGCGAGCGAAAATTGGGATTTAAACCCTAGGTCGTGACAGAAGCTGTAGTTCACAATATTTCCTCCCCAAATGCTCTCTCAACTGCTGCAGCATACAAATGGCGTCTCTCTAAGGTAATTTAGCCCTAACCTTCTCCATTTTCGTTAGAAAGAAGCATCTAAGTCACTTCCTCTACCTACATTCTATTTTGCTTCAATTGAGAAGGGTTTGTTGAAGAATTTTGGGGTTTATTTTGAAGTTTGAAGTTTGAAGTGTTTAAATTGAAGAATTTTTGAGTAAGTTTTCATTTTATTGTCTTTGAAAGTGCGGTAGTGTTAGTTTTGATTAGTGTAGATTTAAGTGTGGTGTGATTTCTCTGTGATTTGAGTAGTTTGAAGTGAATATGGCCAATGGAAAGAAAACAAAGCGTTTTATGAGTAGAGGAGAGAGCTCAAACCCATCCGTCCTTCCCCCTCCTCAGGAAAAAGGAAAAGGGAAAGGGGACACAATCTCACCACCCCCAGACCCAAACAACCCGAAAAAGTGGGCTCTATTTGGTAACAGGAGGGTATGGTCAGAAAGAGGGATAGATTTGGCAGTTTTCGGTGCCACTTTCGTACCACAGGCAGTCGAAACATTAGGTTTGGCGAGTTTTGTGAGGACCCTAAATATGGCAGCATTTGATTTGGTGCGAGAGTTTTATTATGCCATGGTGCCCTACCACTTCTCTCAGGGCATTCCAGTGGTAGTTAGGGGGCGAGAGATCCAAATTACAGCCACCAGGATAAACGAATGGTTTGGGGCTCCCCAGAAGCTTGGTGATTATATCGACGGCCTTCCGAACCATCAGTTCTTTGAGCTTTACAATGGGTTTCTAGCGGCCGATTTGAGGATAGACGGAAGCCCACTTTGGAATGAATACCGTAGTCCTCTGTTACTCAGTGAGCTCAAGCTTGATGCGGCATTTTGGAACTTATTCTTTGATTACTCTTTGGCGCCCAAGACACACCGCACTAATCTGGGGTATGACACTGCTTGCTTCTTGTTTTGTGCAAGAAACAGGCTACAAATGGACATTGGCCAAATCATTATGCAGCACATTCATAAGGGTGCGAAGTCAAAAGGGCCACTCCCTTTCCCCTACCTTATCACTCATTTCTGTGAGGAGGCGGGCATTGAGTGGGACAGAACAGGTGACAACATGATTACTTCAACATCCGACATAGGGAAGAAGACCTACAATGAGCTTGCAAGGCGTAGAGGGGTCAGGCCAATAGGGGCCAATGTGCTAGATGATGATGACTTAGGCCTGAATGAAGAAGACATCCTGGGCCTAAATGAATTGGATGACCCAGATGACGCAGATTTTGATGGCCAAAACCAAAGGGGTGGTCCAGATGCAGATGCAGATGCAGATGCAGATGCAGGTGCAGGTACAGGTACTCAGGAGCCGTCCATGGCTCAGATGATGCAGAGGATGAATGAGCAACTAGAGCTCAACTCCCAGTGCCTCGGACGATGAGCCAACAGATAACCTCCAACCACAGTACCTATATGAGTGAGTTCGCCGGCATAAATGAACGGTTGGATGCTTTCCATAGGGGTTTAGTTAGCAGAGGAGTCGAGATACCATTTGTTTACCGAATGGAGGGTAGACGTCCTTTCAGGGGAGCAGAGAGCAGCTCACAGCAAGCACCTCAGGACCCCAGCCATCCACATCAGGGCCCATAGTTGTATCACCCACACTTGGTTTTATGTTTTTGTTTTATTTTCCTGTTAGACTTCATAGAACTTATTAACTATTACTATTTACTTTCCTTCTATTTTAATTAGCTTGTTAGATTATATTTTATTTCAGTTTTGATTTCATTTTTAATTAAATTGCTTAGTTTAAAAGTGTGGCGTTGTATTGTGCCTAGTTTTTAGGTTTGCAGCGTGCTTTTTAGGTTGCGTTTGGCCTCCCTCCCGCTTCTAAGCCTATATTGTCCAATCCGCATTTATGTAAACATTGGGGACAATATTTCGTTTAGGTTTGAGGGTGCGGCCATTCTAGGACCAATTTTTGCATGATTGTTGTGTGCTTATTTTTACGATTTTTTTTTTTTAATTTTGGCATGATTGTGTGTTTGTAGGGTCTTATTCTGCCCGTTCTCCTGTTTTGAGCCAAATTTGGGGGCATTAGCTTGCTTTAATGAGATGCTTTTGGGTTGTGCCGTTTGAGGCATTTTTTTTTGCATGTGTTGTTTCCCTGAGTCTAAGCAAAGGTTATGCTAGTTAAAGCTACACCACATTGCTTGCACGTACCCTACCAGACTTGAAAGTGTCTAAGTGATTGGGTATCGCGCTTAAGATGTCTAGATCATTAGTGGAAACTACCCGTGTAAGGCCAGAGCCTAAATAGCGTCCTTATGAGTGTATGCTTTTTCATTGTTTCATCTTAAACACTCTTCTTGTAGATAAATAAGCATAAATTAAAAAAGACCTCACTCCATGCTTTGGACATTAAAGAGCGCCATTTTAAGAGCATCACCATGGTTTTGCCTTTGTTTGCTTGCTTAACTCGTACCTATAGAGATGATGTAGGCAATGTGTGTTAAGTCACTACAAATTTCCCAAACACGTCCCATGCCTTGTGTGTATGCTTAAATATCATATCTATGTTGACCTACACACTAAACCCTATCACTATATCCTCCCATATCATACATATCACCACATCTTACATAAACACTAGACCATCCCACTTGCTACGATTATAGCTTGTTACCATATCATAATGAAATTCAAAAGAAATAGCGTGTACTTAGGCTAGATGTGTGAGTTGTGCAAAGATCAAGGCTTGATTTATATTTGCATTTGTATATCTAAAAAAAAAAAAAATTTAAAAAAAAAAAAAAAAGCCAAAGCCTTCTAAGCTCTAAAGTGTAAAAGTTGCCAAAATGTAAAGCAACTTAAAGATGAGCACAAGAGGTGTAATTGAAAATCCTATGCCTAGACGCTAACATGGTGAAGAGTGTGCCTAATAGAAAGCTTAAGCATAATCAGTAGCTAGCCCATAATCCCATACCCACCTAACCTCTCCACCACCATCTCACCATAGCATCACTTGAACTTTAAAGAAGTCCTAATTGATCTTTAGGAGGAGTTTAGCTTGTTAACGAAGGCATCAAATGGTGTTTGCTCTTGTTCTTAATATTCAAATCCGTTCTTATGGTCCATTTGCATTTAAACATTAGCGGTTTTTCAAAATATGTCATATGCATGTAATTTGAAAATACTTGTGCTTAATTTCCAACCGCATATGTTTGTTGAGTGAGCCTAGGTTCTGAGTGGTAAAATAAGAGAGATCCGGAAAGGTATAGAGTCGAGGCGAAATGCTATCATGAGACTCTTGTGTTCGATGCTTTTTGAAGCTTTGTTCACTAAGAAGTATGGAATTGCAATCTCTCTTGTTGTAGCACCTTAGCTTGCACTTCCCAAGTTTGTTCTCAGGGATCTTAGCATGCATGTGTCTCAATTCGGTTCACCATTATTGCAACTCTGTCTATAGTTGGCTCAGCAAGAAAGACGTTTGTGGGTGTCGTGCTGTAAACCCTCACGAGACTTCACTCGTCCTACTAGGGATCGCCTAGGGGTTTAAAAGACTTATCCGGAAGCTTTATTTCTTATTGTTTTTGCTTTCCTTTGCTTTTTGTTCCCTTTTTGTTTTGGTTTTGCTCGAGGACGACCAAAAGATAGGTTTGGGGGTGTTGATTGCTTGAATTCTACACATAGTGTAGCCCCAATTTCTTATCGTTTTGTGTTCGTTTCTCAAGTAAAAGCCATAGTTTTAACGCTTTAAATGAGTTGTGCAGGGGCAAAATGTTCTTTTAATCTTTCGCTGGAAAAGGAGCTAAAAAGAAGCGAGAAGCAGAATTTCCTTCTTAGGCGACCTCAGGCAGCTCGCCTCGAGGTCGCTATGCTCTCAGGCCAAGACCAGCTTATCTACATTTCAGGCGACCCCAAGGCGAGCTCGACCAGCTCGCCCTGAGCTCGCTAAGCTCTCGGGATTTTTCAGCACAAGTCAAAGCGAGCCCAAGAAGATCGCCCCGAGCTCGCTATGCTCTCGGGTCCAGAAGTACTCGCCCTTCGCCCAGAAAGTGCTTTTCTTCGTGGATTTTACTCTCTTGCCCTTGCCCTAATTTGCTCCCCTATATATTCTATAGTCTTTTCTCTGAAGACTTACCAACTCTTTCTCCCAAATTGAACCAAGAACACATCTTTTTCCATTTACTCACATCACCAATTCCATCCTTTGTAACCCACAAAGATCACTCCTTTCTTACCATCCAAACACAACTTCACCCTCACTTTTCCCACATCCACCATCAATCCACCTTTTTGGGCACGAGATAGTTGAAGAAAGATTGAAGGAGAAGAAGATCTAAGGAAGAAGAGAAGCTCTCCATTAGTTTTCTCTAAACCCCTTTCTCTTTTACTCCTTTTCATAGCCATGTCTTTATTTGAACTAATATATTGTATGGCTATTATGTGTAATATGATGAGCTAAACACCTAGTGCTAGGATTTGATTGAAACCCCACCCATATGTATTATGTATTGACTCTTATTTATCTATTATATGCAAGTGCGATTTGTATGGGTGTTTTTGTATGCTTAAAAGCTTTCAAGTGATTGATCTCCATTTTGAATGATTTATTGTGGTGTGTTACGTACCGACCGGAGACGCACACCACGTGTTTGATAAAATGCCTCTATGCATGTCTAGAAAAGTAGACCTACTTAGGCTAGCGTATAGGATTCATTTAATGCACCAATAAACTTAATGAACCCATTCCTGTATTCCGGGTAATCAAAAGATAGGCTTGGGTATGATTTTAGGTGTAACTTACTTTGCTTGACCAAGATTGTAGGTTAACAATAGGGTGCATGAATCTACAAATTGCATGAGTATGTTGTGGAGGAGTAATTGAGTATTTAAATGGGCTTTAAATGTTGGGTGGGGTGGATTCAAATTCTAGCATATCTCTCTATATATCATCACATTTGAGTTTAATTTCTTGCTAGTTCATTCTTGCATTAAAATTAATTAATTAGTTTAATCTAGTTAATTTACTTAGTTTGAAAGAAATCTCATAATCGATTGTTTGAATAGCACCAAAACTAATCAATTTCGGTAATCGATTACTCGATCCCTGTGGGAACGAATCTTATTCATTGTTACACTACTCTCCGACCTCGTGCTATTGCGAGAGTCATAAAAGAGACTAGCCAACCGTCGTAGGTGCAGCATCTGTCATTCAACTGGACACAACAAACAAACGTGCCCTGAGAAGGACTCTACCGTGGAATGAATGGAGCCTTACAAGAGGAAGAAGAATTGCCACCTTTGGTTCTTATTCTGTTATGTAGAACTAATCTGAATGATTTTATGTTCGAAAATATATTTGAAGTAAGTTATTCGTCTACTGTCATACTGGATCCTTTGTTAAAGTGTTCATGAGTGTCCTGTATTGAAAGTTCTCAATGTGTGTTCAATATATTAATCTAGAGGGGGGGTGAATAGATTTTTGCTATTGTTACCCAATTTTCGCATGCAAGTCAATTTTACGAAGATGCCCCTACTAGTCAAAAATACAAGCAAGTGTAATATAGTGCGGAATTTAAATAACACTTGATGTATACGTGGAAACCCAACCACTGGGAAAAACCACGGGCTGTTTAGTGTGCCACACTCGAACCTCGAAATCCACTAATTGAAATGGAGTTTACAACCTATGTAGACCTCGTCTAACACTCCGGTCAATAATCCCCCACTTCTACCACGCGGGCCTTTAAAAGTGGCTCTAGTCCAATTGCTTGAGGCCTAAGCAATCTCAGCCTCAAGACTTAATTCTCTATGAAGAGATTATGCAACCTATGTGAATATGTATGAATATTCAAATAACAAACAAGGCTAGGGAACCTTAGATGCTTATCTAGGATGATGATATATTCAATTAAATCAACCCTAGATATCAAGAGCTAAATGACATGTCAAATAGCTTAGCTAATCAAGATTAGTCAAAAACCTAATTAGCTATTACAATACAACACTCAATCAATTCATCACAATTAATTCTCTACTCTTGTATTTATCATATGATCAAAACATACAAGTAAATTAAAAGAGAATAGCTTGATAGTAAAAATACTAAAATAAGATGAACTTAATCAAAATCTTACCAAGCAAGTTGTGATGATGCAAACCCAATCATGGATGCATTCTATATAGTCATAGAAGATGCAATATGAAATTTGATGCAAAAAGGATTTGATTTGAGTGGTTAAAGGTGAGTTCTTTTATATTTTTCTTTGCTTGAAAAATGTTCTAAGTATGAAATCTGAAAATCAACTCACTTAATTGACCTAAAGTCAAAGTGGCATATATATAGGAGGCCAAACCAAAGTGTAGTCGTTTTGAAAAGTGACACCTATTTTTGCCTTGGGCGCTGTACGTAGAGCGCCTCTGTACAGCGCCCGTACAGCGGCCCCACTCTGTTCTCTCGAGAAAACAGAGGGGCGCTGTACGAACAGCGCTTTGTACAGCGCTCGTACAGCGCCTTCCAAAATTGCATCAAACCTGATGCATTTAAAAATGCATTTTCAACCAGGTCAGGATGGGCGCTGTACGAACAGCGCTTTGTACAGCGCCTATCACTTTGTATGAAATCTTAAAAGCATGCATGGCATGGCATGGCATGGCATTGGTCATACAAGATGCAATCATGTAAAGCATGCAAGAAGAGATGTTAATGAGCATTAATGAGCACATAATAACAACACATACACAACATACAAGAGAATGAATTATGCATGAGATGTGAATGTGTGTGTGCAACTAATCTCTTCAAAGCAAATTAAGCACATAGAAGTTTACCTTTGATGCTTATCAACCTTGAGGACATGAGAGGGTCTTGAGCTTGAATATCAATCACTTAAGCTACCCTTACATACAATCCCCAACATGTGGTTTGTCCACAAAATAAGGCAATCAAGATATGAGAATCCTTACATGTATTGTTTATGGATTTCAATGTATGAAATGTTTGTTGAACTTTTAATTACAAACAGTTTTATTTGTCTTATCCCAACATGATTCAATATTATATCTTTTGTCTGGAGTATAAAAGCATGGTACTCTAATAGGGACACGTACTCTGAGAAGGACTTTACCGTGGAATGAATGAGGCCGTTGAGGAAGACGATCAAACATAACAAGGCAGTATAAGAGGAAGACGAATTGTCACCAGAAAAGGTTGTCATTGAGGAACATGTCTCCAAGTTGATGTTGTTAGGATTATGCTCAATAGCAAGAGTGTAATATTGTAATTAACAATCTTTTTCATATTAATAAAGTGATTTCTGGTTTAACAAATCGTATAGCATTTATAGTTTAATATTATAATTGTCAAAGTAAATAATCATAAGGTCTAAAGACTATGAGAAAAGAAGAATTGTTCGTACATCTGGATATGTATGTGGTAGACACAATTCTTTAGTTAGTCTTGAATAATGTTCACAACTTAAGTTAAAGGTTGGGCACCTTTATCTTGTTAAAGTTGTAGAATTCTTTTACTAGCATTTGAGTGGGATCAAATGAGATATGATGAGTCTAAATCAATTTTTAAAAGTTAATAAATCAATTTTTAGTCTCGCTTCCGCTGCGTGTACTACGGTATTTTTCCCTACAACACTAATTGCTTGTTCATCAATAAGCTTGTGTGTACAACATCGATTTAGGTTCACGCGAGTTTCGATCATTAGATTGAGAACTCAAAAGTGACCGGAATAATCTTAGTCTTCTTTTGATTGTTTTGTGACTGACAAAAGAAAAAGAAAAGTTTGTTTGTCCATATCTCAGGTTTGCAATTCAAAGAAAAGGGAGACCACGCTCCTAGGTGATCCACGTTCGTGCTAGGATTGAAGATCTTGCGGATTACCATCGTCGTAAGTCAATCAGATCACGCGACAAAAGGTATTCTTCTTTTGTTGATTATATGTATGTTTAATTAATTAAAGGGTTAAGGTTCATAAAAAGGAAAATTTTTTAAAACTACTAAATCTATTTTTAGTCTCACTTCCGCTGCGTGTACTACGGTATTTTTCCCTACATTAGGTTCACGCGAGTTTCGATCATTAGATTGAGAACTCAAAAGTGACCGGAATAATCTTTGTATTCTTTTGATTGTTTTGTGACTAACAAAAGAAAAAGAAAAGTTTGTTTGTCCATTCTCAGGTTTGCAATTCAAAGAAAAGGGAGACCACGCTCCTAGGTAATTCACGTTCGTGCTAGGATTGAAGATCTTGCGGATTGCCATCGACGTAAGTCAATCAGATCACGCGACAAAAGGTATTCTATTTTTGTTACTTGATATGTATAGTTAATTAATTAAAGAGTTAAGGTTCATAAAAAGGAAAAATTTTAAAACATACTAAATCTATTTTTAGTCTCGTTTCCGCTGCGTGTACTACGGTATTTTTCCCTACAAAACCTGTTTCTTTTGTAATGTTTAGTGGTCCATATGTTGAAGATTTATGAATACGAAGAAAGTCTTGGCCATAATTCATGCAAAATGCCGGCTTCAAAGAGATATGTGCTTCATTGATCATCAAAGGTAATATAAGACCTCATATCTCTTACAAGGCTAGGCACACACACACACATGACATCCTTGTGTGTTCCTTCATGGTTAAATATCATTTATATATCACTTTCACACACTTGATAATATATGCTCATGCATTTATACTATCTTGACAAACTTTGCTTATTGCATGTTCTAGGACTATGTCTAGGAAATAGCATATGTGTGTGTCTTTGTGTTTGTATGTTTCCATATTTTTGTATTTGGACTTAAATATGCTCTATTATGATTCCTTATTGAGTTTCGGTCATTTCGGTTACTCATTCAATTAATTTCGAGTCCAAACGATGTAGCTACGCTACTTTTCGTTCTCATTCGTTGAGTTGACTTCATCGTCGTTTTCTGAGATGATTTCTCAACCATTTTTCAAAGTTGTTCATCTTCGTCGTGCGTGAGGGAGTCACGGTTTGTAATCCAAAAACGGATTCGAAATCGGAGTTTGGATGCCCAAGATACGGCTGAAGAACGTGAGGGAGCGTGCGAGAGGAGAGCGTGGCCAAGAGGCCACGTGGCCCAAGCCGTGTGGGAGTCGTGGGACCCACGGCCAGAGGAACCCTCTGGTCCCGTGTGGCCCACGCGCCCCCCACAAGGTGGGTGATGTGGCCACCTCTGATTGGCCCGGAAAATCTCTCTCTCTCCTCCTTTTAAATTCCCTCCATTCCCCTCATTTTATTTCTAAGAGAAGAAAAAATTGAAATCCCGTCAGATTTTCTCTCCAATTTTTCTCATCTTCAAATCATCATAACTTTCTCATACGAACTCGAAATTGAGTGATTCAAGTTGTAGATTGTTCGTAATCGAGTCATCTACCTTTTCCAAGTGATTTGGTAGCTATTTGATCAACTGTTCTGGTGGTTGCACATAGAAAACCGAACCAGCTCGAGAATCCAAGGTAGTGTTCATATCTTTGGGATTTCTTCTTTTATAACCTTCAATTACCTTGGGGTTTCTTCTTCTATATGTATGTGTATGTATTATGAATGCTATAGAGAAAGATACCTGCATAATCAATCTTAATCAAAAGTCTAATTAGAGACATATGTGAACTAGTTTCTTAGATTCTAGGTTTTTCACATGCTTGAGAGTTGTATTGTGATTAGATTGATATCTAGGATTATTTGTGGATTGATTGATATATTTTATGATTAATAATCTTCACATGTGCTTAGATCCTCTTATTGAACAAATCTAGGATTAGCACTTGTGTTTGTGTATTTAGAGACTAATAGGATTTAATTGACTATTCATTGTATCCTTGCTCTAAATCTTTGGCTAGAATATTCTAAAATTTCCCTTAAGTAGTAGTGTAAAATATACCTAGAGGGGGGGTGAATAGGTATTTACTGATGCGTAAAATCGTGTTATAAAAACCTAACTCGCAAGTGCACGAATCGTGAGATAAGTACAGCGACAAGTAGGGATCGTTCCCACGAGGAAAAGTGATCTACCAATTAAACTAGTTCTAATTAAAGCTAAGCAATTAACAGTATCCAAGAGAGATTGTTTGATTGATTGATTGATTGAGTATCGATTAACTAAATTAAACTAAGAAAACAATTAAAAAGAATATGTGAATGTGATCAAGAGGTGAGAGGACTAGGTCATCAATACTCCCCAACTATGTTTACTCAATGCTTCGAATTGACTGTTGATAAAAGATGTAACTCAAGTTAAGGGTTCGTTCTTATTTTATTTATGATTATTACCGTATGATCTTGGGATGAATCAAGTGTTCTCAATTGCAATTCAATTTAACTCAAAAACTTGAGATATGAATCACAACCAAAAACCCATTAAGCACAAGAACAAGTGAACCAAAATTGCGTCCCAAAAACTTGGGGTTGCTAATTTTATTCATTCAATTAAATATTAGCTCTCAATTATAATTTAATTTAACTCAAACACATGAGATATAAATCACAATCGAAAACCCTAAATTCCTACCTAGCATAAAACTATGCATCAACAAGAATAAAGAATTAAGTTATAGGATGAATTGAATGAATCAAAACCGGAATTAATGGAAATATAGTCAATTCTAACAAAGAGTATTCATAGAGGTTCACATTGACTCCCTAGTATGGAGTTAGTTGCACATATTAGAAACAAAGAAACAAGAGGGAGAAAAGATAAAACCCATTGAGAAGCTTCAACAAATTCTTCAAATCCTCGATGAACTCCTTCGTCTTTGAATCTTCTATGAGTAAAGTGAATGATGAATTTGTGTGATGAGCAAAAAGTGTGGAATGTCTTAATGGGAGAGTTGCAAAACCAGCCAGTCAGAGAGAGCGCCCTAAAAGACATCATGACATATTTATAGGCCCCTTCAATCTGACTAAGAAAAGATTCCTTCGTCAGGATAATATCGCAAAACCGCTGCCATGACCGCTGCCAGTATGGCAGTGGCGTGGCAGCGCCCTAGACGAGAAACGGGGAACCGCTGCCGTAGCGGCAGCGGTAGCTTCTGTTCTCTGAACGCTACTGCATCGCTGCTAAATAATTGGGAGCTATTTCAGCTGCACTATTGGATATTTGCACGAAAGCCCCTGAAGTCTTCAAAATAGCACTTTTTGCCTGATATTCTTCAATTTATTCATCTAGATCCAAAATCTTGAAAATGCTCACACACACATTAAATCCCAAAAAGACTCGAGAAACAAGCAATTGACTGGAGGAATAGGGATCAAAAACATATACAATAAATGACCGATCAAATACCCTCAAACCTATCTTTTGCTAGCCCTCGAGCAAAGCTAAAACAAAAACAAAACCTCAAAACCTAAAAACAAAAATTTTAAACTAAGCCACTTTCGTAGGGAACACGATAGCATTGAGCATATGCTACAAGCCTTTAAACCTCTAGGTGTCCCTAGTAGGAGGAGTTTCGTCTCCTGAGGGTTTACAGCTATGACACCCACAAACATATCCTGTGAAAACCGGTCATCAAAATACCGCAATATGTGCCCATGTTGAGACAATGTATGCAAAAGCCAATAAGTAAAGACTAATATTAAGTCACAAGTCTGAAAACATTGCTCAAAAAAAAAATTATTGAAAAGCCCATGCTCTAAACATTCTAGCATCCAGGACACATCATCAAAAGGCATAGATATAATTCGCCTCGACTCTAATCCTCATAGGATTTCTCTCATTAGTTCTCTCAGAACCTAGGTGAAAATCACTCATCAAGCATATGCGATGGAATTATGCACAAGAAATTCAAATTATTCGCATAAGAATAAATCATTGAAAAGACGCTTGATTTGTATGCAAAAGATCTCATGAAAAGAATCAAACATTATGAACAAGATAAACACACATCACAAATCTACTATCATAGCAAGGATAACCAGCAGATCAAATAGACTTCATTCAGGTTGTAATGGGGCTATTGGGTGAGGGTTAAGAAAGAACGGAAAATTGGAATTCAAGGAACCTAGGATCATACCATGAGAGCCTTCTATTACCTTTGCGGCTTCTCACAAGTCTCTTGGTCTCCTTTTCAAGTGAAATTTGACCACTTATTAACTAATTCCTTAGAATTTTCCTTTCTCCCTTTGCCAACTCCTTTTGAGCAGATTCACACGTGCAATCTTTATTTGACTTATCGCACCCCTTTACACTTATTCTTTGATTTTTTTTTTATTTTTTTTTTTTTATAGGATGAATTACAACCTTCAGCTTCACAACTTTTGGATTGAATGCAGCTCTTTGCTTCCTTGACACTAGCAATAATTCATGCACACAGTTACGTGCAAAAATTCGTACCTCCACTTCACCTTCTCAAAGTATGATCCCAAGATATAAGGTATGGCTAATCATTGGCTTGTTTGGGTTGCAGTTAATGTAGTGAAGAAAGAAAAAGGCTACTAGTGTTTGGCTTCAAACAGGGCTATGGAGCACACACATAAGGTAGGAAAAATTCAAGGCCTTTTAAGTAGCTAAAACACACATAGTCTATATCACTTCCACTGGTTCGACTTACTCAAGAACAACATGCAACATGTGAAATCTTTTATGATGATCGTTCTATAATGCTCAATGTACAACCTATAGAGATCGAATCTAATGCTAAGAACCTACTGAGTGTTTAAAGAGTAGAAACAACAGGACCCTCATAGTATATCATTTATGTACGCTTTTTGGCTTAGTTAACTCACAAGGGTAGTCTCCACTATTAATCATGACAATTCAACTCAGCATTCTATCAACCATCACATCAAGAGCATGCCATAGGTTTTGAAAAATGCAATGTATTATCCTAAATGGCAAGATGTTAGTGTAAACCCATTGATTAATGCACATCATCTCTAAGGCACACACCGAAGTGTCTCGTCTCGAAAGACGCAGGAACGACAGACTCAAAACAAAAACAAAAAATTGACTCAAAAACATAAAACACATAACACACCCCTAAACCTAAATCCTACATTGTCCTCAATGTATAACATCAAAGCATAAGACAAAACGGATAAAGATACGGAAGAATAATCATGTCAGAAAATAAAGCAAAAGAAACAAAAATCATAATAAACTAAATCCACAAAAGTAAACCTAAAAACCAAAATTCTAAAGGAAAAAGAAAATAAAGAAAGTAAAAGAAAACAAAATAAAAGAAAACATATCCTTCTATAAACTCAGGACCGTCTACAGTGCCTCTGCTGCCATCCTCTCACTACTGGCTTGGGCCAGGCCCAGTTCTGTCATCTCCTCTCTGAGACTGGCCTGGCTGGACTGTGGCTGCACGGATCTCATCAATCGATATCTCCAAGGTGTCCAGACGGGAGTACATATCATTCCTTAAACCTGCTATCCTTGTATCTACATGGTCCCTCATCGTGGATAGCATGTACTCTACCCACTCAGGCCTCTGCTGCGATGACCCAGCTCTGGAATCTCCCTGAGTGTGCTACTCCATGTTCTGCTGGTCCGCAGCATCCAACTACTTATCTCCCACATCGGCCTGACCACCCCAACGCCTTTTCCGCCCAGGCAACTCACCAATCAGGGGAAGCCCACGCATGCTAGCCTAAGTGTTCCATGTGGAAAGTGATATTGGCCTTTCCGGCTCTGTCGTCTCATCACTAGCGTCAGTATACACCCCTAACCCAGCGGCAGCGCACATGCCCGTGATCAAGCACGGGAATATCATAGTCGCCCCTGTCAAGCGCCCAACACCCCGGATCTCCTTCTTAATGAAGGTGGCCACATCAAAGTATCTACCTGTCCTGATAGCATACAACACCTGAGATACCTCCTTGAAAATCTCCCCAGTATGACTAGATGGCTTAAGAGAAGCCGAGATAAATAAGTTCCAAAAAGCAATATCCAAGTGCAAGTCACCCCTCTTCAGCTCCTGGCCATTCCAACCTGCTCCACCCTCTCTACGAAGCGCACAGCCTATCTCGTACTTGCTTGGAAACGCCACCTGAACATCCTCATGTGGTGGTAAGCCATAGTAATCTCTAATTGCTTCCACAGAAAGCACCACAGGCACTCCTCTGACCACAACTACACTGTGTGTCCCAAACTGCGCATCCACCATATTTGCATAGAACTCCTTGACTATGTTAATATTTGCATTGCAGGGCCTGCGCATATAACCTTCCCATCTTCTGGCGGCAACAGTAGCTGGTATGGGTGTCTTTTCTAACTCCTCCACAGCTATCCCCCTTTCCAAAATGTAGTTCCTGTTTTTCCTCAACCTCTCCTTGTATTCAGGATGTCCTTTGAATTGCTGCTCAACTGGCCTCTTATCTCGCCTTCGGTTGGGGTCCGTAGGAACATGACCTCCTCTGACTACTGTCCGTGCCATAACTGCAAAGATAATTACAATAAAGCAAATTATCAAACAAAAATGGACAGTAACTGATCAACGAAAAAATCAGCAACATTCTGGCAGTAAAATCAATAAACCTAGGTGCCTACATTGCACAAATATCTTCACTTTACATTCAACACATCACAACACAGTAAAAATATAGAATAACAATTATTTTGACAATATAAAACACACTTTCATATGCAATTGTTACACTAATCCATTGAAAATCATCAAAACACACTTCCACCTATTGCCTAATCCCTATGCATTCATCAAATAATACATGCAATGGACTAAATTCATCCCAAATCCAACAATCCCCAAATTTTCGGTCCTATAAACCTCAGTAATGCAATTGGAAGCAAAATTTGGGAGAAGGGAGGGGGAACATGCAATTAGAGGCAATCTTTAACAAGAAATCAAAGTAAAATAAAAATTGAAGCACATACCTGGAAGTTGTGTTGACCGGAACTGTGAAGAGGAGAAAAAGGATGAAAAAAATTTGAGAGAGAATAGTGATTGACAATGACAGACCTCGTCCAAAAAAGTGCTTTTTATATTTAGGGCACGACTGCTGCCATTACCGCTGCCATAGGCGTAGCGGTCGGGCAGCGGTCCACTCTCATTGGCCGTCCAAGCGGCAGACTTGAATGCACCGTTTCACTTATAGGACCGCTGCTAGTACCGTTGCCATAGGCGCAGCGGTCGGGCAGCAGTTTGGCAATTTCACACTCCCAATTGTTTGGCAGCGGCTATGCAGCGGTACAAGAACAGTAGGTACCGCTGCCATACCGCTGCGCATTTATCCACAGCGGTTTGGGCAGCGTTTTGCCCAGTAAGAACCGCTCCCAATTGTTAGGCAGTGGTCCGGCAGTGTTATGAGGACAGAATGCAACGCTGCCATACCGCTCTCAGTGCGTTGCACATTTACCACAGGGCAGACCTGACAAAATTTTTTTTTTTTTTTAAATTAAAAAAAAAAAAAAAAACAACACCCCCAAACCTATTTGAAAGCAAGGAGAACACTAATTAAAGACACGATAAAAACAAAAAAGAAAAGAAAATACCTGGGTGGGTTGCCTCCCACCGAGCGCTTTATTTAACGTCTGGGCAAGATGCACAAGAGCCTTACGGCTCGAAGAACAAGGAGAAGCCAGCGCTTCTTATCTCGGACACACTCACATACGGCTTGAGTCTGTGGCCATTTACTTTGAATCTCTCAGCATCACGAATGCTTTCAACCTCCACAGCTCCATGCGGAAAGACTTGGGTTACTCTATGAGGTCCAGTCCATCTAGATTTCAGCTTTCCTGGGAACAGTCTCAATCTTGATTGATACAACAAAACCAACATTCCCAGATGAAACTCCTTATGAAAGATCTTACTATCATGTAATTTCTTGGTCCTTTCTTTGTAGATCTTTGCATTCTCATATGCATTGTTCCGGAGTTCCTCGAGTTCACTCATTTGCAAGCTTCTTTCCTCCCTTGCCTTGTCCAAGTTGAAGTTCAGCTTCTTGAGGGCCCAATAGGCGTTGTGTTCCAGCTCTACCAGAAGATGGCATGCTTTGCCATAGACTATCCTATATGGGCTCATTCCTATTGGGGTTTTAAAGGCTGTTCTGTATGCCCATAATGCATCATTCAGCTTGAGAGACCAATTCTTCTGATTAGGCTGCACAGTTTTCTCCAATATCTGCTTAATTTGCCTGTTGCTCACTTCAACCTATTCGGAGGTCTGCGGATGGTACAGAGTTGCCACTTTGTGTTTGACACTATATTTCTTCATTAATGAGGCAAAGACCTTGTTACAAAAATGGCTCCCTCCATCACTTACGATTGCTCTAGGCGTACCGAATCTGGTGAATATGTTCTCCTTGACAAACTTTACTACCACCTGACTGTCATTTATCTTGGTTGCGATTGCTTCAATCCACTTTGAGACATAATCGACAGCAACCAAGATGTATAAGAACCCATGTGAGGATGGGAAGGGTCCCATGAAATCGATCCCCCACACGTCAAAATATCTCTACTACCAACTGGCTTGAAAGAGGCATCTCATCTCTTTTACAAATGTTTCCCGTTCTCTGGCACCTGTCACAGGAAATACAAAAAGTGTAAGCATCTTTAAATAGAGAGGTCCAGAAGTGTAAGGTTCCCATTTGTTGATTGGCTCATTTCATGGACAAACCACATGTTGGGGTTCTTTGTAAGGGTAGCCTAGGTGTTGGTAGGTTTGTTCGAAGCCCTTTGAAGACCTCGTCTTGATAAGCACCGAAGGTAAAATTCTATATGCTTACTTGTCTTGAAGAGATAGTTGCACACACTCACAACTCATGCATATGTTGTGCTGGGTTGCGCCATTTGACAAATTTTGCCTTCCATGAACATTGAGGACAATGTCCAATTTAGGTTTGGGGGTACATTTGCATAATACCACTTTTCTTACTTTGTTTGGTTTTAAAATTTGAGCCGAATTTTTCAAATTCTTGCAATAATGCCATATTTGAGCATACTTTGCTTCTTGAGATTGTGCTTTACATGAGTAGTGAGGAATTGTGCATCTTTACCATTGTTTGGTTTAGATTAACATCATGTCATTTAGGATGTCATTGAACAAAGTGCGTTAATCTTTTTCTCATAATGTTAGGGTGGATTATCAATTTTGCTTGAAGGCTAAGAATTAATAGCGAAGATTCTCGTGAGGATCACAAACACGGCCTTAAAAAGCATATTTTGAGTTGTCAAATATTCACTCTTTAAACACTCACTCTCAAACACTCATTCAAGCATGTATATGTCTCATTTGCACTTAAATGTTGTTTGCCATAGAATATTATGGACTACTTGTGGATGCTTTATTTTGCTTTGTGAACAAGCCTCTAGAAATTATTTTAGGCAATGCATGTGAAAACCACTAATTGGCCTAAAATACTTCCATACAATCTTATGTGTGTGCTCCCAAGCCCCTTTAAAGCCAAACACCTCTTAAGCTTTTCATTCATATGTTAGGATTATACTCAATAGCAAGAGTGTAATATTGTAATTAACAATCTTTTTCATATTAATAAAGTGATTTCTGGTTAAACAAATCGTATAGCATTTATAGTTTAAATATTATAATTGTCAAAGTAAATAATCATAAGGTCTAAAGACTATGAGAAAAGAAGAATTGTTCGTACATCTGGATATGTATGTAGTAGACACAATTCTTTAGTTAGTCTTGAATAATGTTCACAACTTAAGTTAAAGGTTGGGCACCTTTATCTTGTTAAAGTTGTAGAATTCTCTTGCTAGCATTTGAGTGGGATTAAATGAGATATGATGAGTCTAAAATCATCGGAGTGTCTTCGAGTAAAAGAATCTAGTGCACTGGGTGCATTGAACTGGATCACAATGAAAAGCTTTATCTAGAACCGTCAATAGATAATAATCTTTTCATTATCAGGACAATCGGAGAGTCTATCTTAATCCTGAGATAAATGATGGACTTATGGTTGCAAGTGATATCATTTGAGTTATCAATGAGTACGATTATATCGCATAGTCTATCCTCGATAGTTTGGTGATATTCATTTGTTAATCGATAGAGGACTTCATTTATAGATATGGACATCGTGGCTCCATTTATTAAATGAGAGTATAATATCATCATATGGATGTTTTGAGGTAATTGGATATTAAATCTCAACGTTGAGTTTTTGATAGTGTCTATTGAAAACATGGCTTCTGGACAAGTCAAAATATCCAAGTTCAAAACGTGGTCATATGAGTAAATATGGTAACTTGGAGAGTTATAGGCGGTCTATGAACTCTTGGCGATTACTGATATTAATCACGAAGATACACTATCTCCAACATGATTGTCTAGGGTATGAATGAGGAATATCTTCCTTTTCTGTCTTTATTTAAGAGTTCAATTTTAGCTCTTTAGTGGAATGAGTTAAAATTAATGGATCAGACTTAAGTGAATCATTTGTTGATTATGATTAGGTTATGTCTATTGAAGCTTAAATTTAGATAGCCCGCCAAGATCCCCAATCCACACGGACTTGTATGGATCACTTGATATATTCTACCGGACCAATTTATGGGTCCATTTAGAATTGCATTTAATATATTAAGAATATAATTTGCACATTATTTATTTAATGGGCTGCTCAATTATATTAATATATTAATGAAAGACATATGGGCTTGTTTCTTTTAGTAAGAATGGGTATGGTCCACATGTGGGCTTTTTATTTAAAGTCCAATGGATTAAATGAAATAAGAAAATAATATATGGCCCATTTATTTTAAGTGGGGCGGCAAGGGTTAATATATTAGTCTATATATTATTTTGTTTCATTGTTTTAATTAAATAAGAATTAATTAATTTATTAATTAATTGTTTAATTAAGAAATAAATCTTTTCTGATTAGGAAATATGATTCCTAGAGTTATACTATTGGAAGTAGTATACTAAAATTAAAAGACTTGTTTGATAAGAAAATAAATAATTAATTTTATTTATTTAATCAAATAAGAAGTCTTTTTATTTAGTCAAATAAAAGAATAAAAGATCTATGAGTTGGATTAGGGTTTGAAGTCTTAAACTAGATAGGAATTAGGGTGCAACACAGACTCTTTTTTGGCTTGTGTATTGCGGCAACCCTAGTCCCTTTTAGTGTAGAATTCGGCCACCCTAATAAAAAGAAGGAAAGAAAATTTGGCCACCTATATATGTGGACTTATAGAATTCGGCCACTCTAAGAATTGTGCTTGAGAGACAATTTTCTTCTTCTTCTTAATTCATAGAGAGCATTATTTTATTCTATCAAAAACATAAAAGAGTGATAGATTATTCTTTGATGGTACACTATTTGCTTGTTCATCAATAAGCTTGTGTGTACAACATCGATTTAGGTTCACGCGAGTTTCGATCATTAGATTGAGAACTCAAAAGTGACCGAAATAATCTTAGTCTTCTTTTGATTGTTTTGTGACTAACAAAGAAAAGAAAAGTTTGTTTGTCCATTCACAGGTTTGCAATTCAAAGAAAAGGGAGACCACGCTCCTAGGTGATTCACGTTCGTGCTAGGATTAAAGATCTTGCGGATTACCATCGACGTAAGTCAATCGGATCACACGACAAAAGGTATTCTTCTTTTGTTAGATAATATATATGTTTAATTGATTAAAGGGTTTAAGGTTCATAAAAAGGAAAAATTTTAAAAGTTACTAAATCAATTTTTAGTCTCGCTTCCGCTGCGTGTACTATGGTATTTTTCCCTACATCATAAACCACATCTACATGAATCTTATAGCCTACATAATTTACTTACCTTGACCAAATGATTTGCTAAGGCTTAGGGAATGAATGTAAGCTCTTATACTTTGAAACTAATTATTGCACGGTGTGTATAAAACTATCTAGAGGGGGGGTCAATAGATTTTAAATGATTTTACCCAATTTTCACATACATGTCAATATTACGAAAATGCCCCTACTAGTCATAATAGTATAACAAATGTAATATGGTGCGGAATGTAAATAACACTTGATATTTACGTGGAAACCCTCACGGGAAAAACCACGGGCTGTTATGTGCGCCACACACGAACCTCGAATCCACTAATTGAGATGATTACAACCTAATCCCGGTTTAATGATCTAATCCCGATCAATAAGCATCACAACTACCTAATCTCGGTATAAGTGGACCTAGTCCAATTGCTTGTGAATTAAGTAACCTAATCCCGGTCACAACACAAGACTTAATTCTCTAAGAAGAGATAATACAACCTAAGTGAATATTATGAAATATCCAAAAATGCAATTAGAGCTAGGTTACTCTATATGCTTATCTAGGATAATGAATTTGCAATTTAAATCAATCCTAGATATTATGAGCTAAATGACATGTCAAAAAGCTTAGCTAATCAAGATGAACAAAACCTAATTAGCTATCACAAATCAACTTCTCAAACATACATCATACTAATCTCAAACTTGTATTCAAAGAATATAAAATAACATACAAGTAATTAAATTGAGATTTCTTAGTTAAGAAAGACACAAAATATGTAAGATATTAGTGAAAAACTTACCAAGCAAAGTATGATGAAGAATCCATGCTAGATGACATCTAAAAGATCTAAGATGATGCTAGATGATGATTGATGATCATGAAAAAGTGTTTGAGTGATTAAAAATGAGTTCTTGGAATTTTTCTTCTCTTTGAAAAATCTCCTAAGTATGATATCTAATATGAACTCTCTTGGCTGACCTAAAGTCAAAGTGTTATATATATAGGGGCCATAAGTGAAGTGAGGTCGTTTTGGAAAAACGCACCAAAAATATCGCTGTGGCTCGACTGCCGCTGTCACAAACCGCGGCACTGAAACCGCGGCGAAGCGTCACAGCACAAAGCTTGATTTTCAAGCGACTCAAAACATGACCAAACGACATCGAAACCTTTCATATAATATACCGTTGGAAAGGTATGGAAGTCTACTTTCTACTCCAATTAAAAAAACATGATTTGGATAACTTTAGAAAAAGTTACGGTCATTTGAGTGACCAAAGGTCAGAAACGGACAACAACAGAGTTGCCCTGTTTTGGTTGTAACTTTGGAGATTTTAAAACCAATCCAAACGGTCATGAAATATAACGAATAATATACCGTTGGAAAGGTATGGGTGTCTAGTTTGTACAGAAATTTGCAAAAATCATTTTGAAATTTTGTGTAAAAAGTTATGGTCACAAGACCATGCAAAGGTCAGTTTTGAAAACACTTAAAACATTGAAATCCAATCTTTTGAAACTAGACTCCTTACTCCAATCAACCAAACCAAAACTACCACTTATCCAAGAAAAGAATGAGACCTTCTCAAGTGGTCAACCATCGCGCTAAAACATGCACACCATCGTGCAAGCGCGGACGTTTCTGATCACACAAACGGAAACGAATTACACCACACTTAAGACTAATCATGAAGTGCAAGTGTGGGAAGTGAATGCATCCTAATGCCTAACAAGTTATGGCAATTAATAAGCTAAATGCAATCATTTAACATGCAAGAAGAGATGAAAATAGGCATTAATGCACAACACAAATAAACACAACATACAAAGATAAGACGTATGCATGAGTTGTGAGTGTGTGCAACTATCTCTTCAAGTCAAGTAAGCACAAAGAAAATTACCTTCGGTGCTTATCAACCTTGAGGACATGAGAGGGTCTTGAGCTTGAATAACTATTACTTAAGCTACCCTTACATACAATCCCCAACACGTGGTTTGTCCACGAAATGAGCCAATCAACAAAACGGGAATCCTTACATACTTAAAATTGTAAAGGCATGTACCTAGGCATGCAAATGTGTGCAAAAAGTTTTGCATTGCAAGAAAGTTGAAAAGAAAAAAAAAAAGTAAAGTAAAGCAAAGAAAAAGGAAGTCTAAAAAGAAAAAAAAAGAAAAGAAAAGAAAAGAAAAAGGAAAAGCAAAGAAAAAGATTGGCAAAGTAAAGAAAAGAAAAGAAAAAGAAGGAAAAAAGTACCAAGAATTAGGCACAATTAGCCTAAGAGAGAAGATGGAAAGTGGAAAGAGCTACTCAAATGAAAAATTATAGTAGAATGCATAACACTATGTTTGGTTTGGAGGAATTGGAGAGAAAGGAAAGGAGAGGATTTGGGGGATTTCTAATTTCTTATTTGGATGGTTAAATGAGAGGAAAAGGAAAGGAAATGGAAGGAAATGGAAGGAAATGAGTGGAATAATTTCTTTCTATTTTAAACACTTTGGTTTCCATCCAAATTTGGGAGGAAAGGGAGGGAAAGGAAAGGAACGGAATCCACCATTAATAATTTTTTCAAAATCCCCAAAATAAACCTATATATTGTTTGTATTCATATTGTTAAAAGAAGGGTATTTTCGTAAATAAAATAAAACACTATCCTTTCCTTTCCTTTCCACCCATAACCATCCAAACAACGATCATTAAAACCACTATCCTCCCCTTTCCTTTCCTTTCCTCACTATCATTTCTTTTCCTTTCCTTTCCTTTCCTTTCCTTTCCTTTCCTTTCCATCAAACCAAACATAGTGTAAGTGAATTGAAATTGTAAGTCTGGACGCCTAAAAAGTGTGAAGCAATTGGAACTCATAATTAGAATGAATGCCTTAGTGTAATCATTGGGTTCTTTGTTATCCATTGTCCCATTCTTTGTTTCACCATTCACCTAAGCCCCTATTACAACCAAAAAAAAGACCTTCATGATCTTTAGGAGTGTCCACTTTGTGAAATTTGTTGATGCATGTTCTTTCTAATTCATGGCTCGCAATTCCATTCATAAGACTTAATTTTTAGAAATTGCGTTTTAAAAGTGATCATGTGCAATCAATTAGATATCCATGACATGAATTCATATTGCATATGTATTTTTAGCGAAACTTAGGAATCGAAGAGAAGAAAGGAGAGAATCCGGTAAGGATTAGTTATCAAGGCGAATTACATTCTAAACCGAAAAACACATTTGCTTCGAAGCTTTGGCATTTTGAATGTAAGGTCGCATTACGTACAATTATATCTAAAGTGGCATGCTCTTAATCTTTACTTAACATTTTCTTACATGTATAAGTCCTCACTAATGCATCATTGTTTTAATCTCTTCATTTTGGTTTCGTATATTGATAATGATAAGAAAAACCTTGCTCGGATGAGTTAGAGCTTTATTGAAAACCTTTGAAATGTCTTTATGCATATCTTTGGGGTTGATTTGTGATTGTTTTACTCGAGGACTAGCAAAAGATAGGTTTGGGGGTATTTGATCGAACCAAAATTGGTATGATTTTGGCCTTCATTCCCGTCTCTTTATGCTTGATTTTCGGGCATTTCCCCGTATTTAATCTTGTTAATCAAGTGTTTCAGGTTTATATAGGCCTCGAGGGCATTTGTGAAGAAGAAAAGGAGTTTAGTGCAAAATGTGCACAAAGTGGTGAAACAAGGCATTGTCGCCCTTTAAAGGTGTCGCTCATGGCATACGACGATAGAAGGCAAACTGTAAGAGGATGTGTTGCCACGATATTGTCATAGTGACGACAGAGACATTTAAATCCTGAAAATCAATTAGGTGTGCACTGCAGTGAGATGTCGCCTTTTGGCCACACCACAACAGAGAGAATTAAATAAAGGAAATCCATTAGGTGTGGTGTCGCTGTGATGTGTCGTCACGAGACCATAAGGCAACCACTCTCAAAATCCTAGATCTTCTTGTCGCCTTCCCAGTGTCGCTGTGAGGGTCACCGCCAAAAAGACCAAAATCGCCGTGACAATTGAATTAAAGAACCTGTAACCGTCTGCCGCGGTGATGTCGCCACAACGACAACACACCACTACACCCTGCCACATAAGCATTTCTAGCAGTTATCAGTACAAGTTCGAGAGCCACTATATATATTCTTCTCTTCCAACTTGAATGGGGTTCCAAGTATTTTTCCAAGCACGAAATTACTGAGTTTTAGACCTAGCATTCTCTTCCATTTTTGCCTCATTCAACTTCCTCCATCTCTAATCTTGAACTACCTTTTCCACCTAAAAACTCAACACTAAATCTTGATTACTTCACCAAACCATTCCTCTCTTCCATTCTCTACATCCCAATACCTTTGTCACTCACCATTAGACACCCACCTATCTAGACACGTCCTCTTATACCACTCTTTGCACTAGGAGCATCTAAGGAAAGGAAGGAGCAAGCATTAAAGAAGGAGGCCCAAAAGTGATTTCCTTATTTATTACTTTCTTTCTATTTGATTATAACTAAGTGTAATTAAACCCCTAATCTAAGGGATAAATGTGAGGAACATTTGGTTGTGGGTATTTGCTTAAGCTTTTGTATTGAATCTCTATTTGTATTCTATTCACTTGATATCTAGATCCTATTCATTATATGATTTGCATTGTATATCACTAGTAGATTATACTCTTGTGTGGGATAAATTGTTGTGAAATCAATTTTGGATTGACACCTTTGATTGATTAGGAATATAGTGAATATGATAGATTATTGGAAGAAATATCAACCACAATAATCTAAACCTTGATTTGTAACCAACCAATATCCCACCTTGACCCCCTTTCCTTAATCGGTCAGGCATTTTGGTGGAAAGATGTTTAAGGTTCATAGTAATGACCTAAACACATCTAAGAATACAAATGGTTAACATATAAGAGATTGGTCCATTAAAGTGGCTTAAAAAGCATTGCCCATACCCACTTGCAACTCCATCAATTCCCTAGCATCTATCTTAATTGTTTACATCCATTACTCTTATCAAGAGTGTTGAGCATTCTATTTGTCCTATCACATTTTGTATGTTTATTTTACTTGCATTTTTGGTGGTTTATCAAACCACACAACTATCCATTTATAATGATTTATTTTTTTGCACTATAAATTAGTCAATCAATCTAACATATTACTCCAATTCTCTGTGGAACGAATCTTTGCTTACCATTAACTAGGAAATTACATCTTAAGAGGATTCTTAAGTAGTTAAAACATGGTTTTCAAATGATCACATAAATATTGTTTTGAAGATTATAAAATAGCCTCATCACTAAGCACATCCTCACAGCCCAACCCTATAAACCGAGAAATCAACCCCTAGTAAGGTGTTGAAACCCAGACCTCCTTCGACTTCACACACCACCATAGCGCATGGCCTACAGATTCCGCATCCAATTTACATCTAGGGTAGCAAGTCTCCATCACCACTTTCCTGAGACATATGTTAACAAGAGAGGGGAGAGCATTGTTACACATCCTCCAAATGAAAATTTTTACCTTATGAGGGATATTAAAAATCCACAGCCTAGACCACCATCTTTGGCTTGTAGAAGGGTCTGAACAAGCCTCAGCAATCTTCTCTTGCATGGCAACTCTATAAACATTCTTCACTTAATATGTCCCTTTCTTGTCATAATGCCATAGAATCTTGTCCTCTGATCTTCTCAACCCCAACAGAATCGACAATATCTCAGATTTGTCTATGTCAAGGAAGACCTGCTCAAGCTTCCTAACGTCCCAACACCCACCCCCCCACCCCCCCCTCTCATCCTCATGCAAAAAGTTTGCAACAGTAATACTTTTATCACCACTTACAGTGACGGGTTTAAAGGAGGTTGGGCAAGGAATCCAAGGATCAGTAAAAGCTTTAATACTTTTCCCATTATCGACTTTCCAACTGATTCCTTTATTAAGAAGCTCTCTCCCCTAGATGATACTCCGCCAAACATGGGAGGCCCCTGGTTTCAACTCTGCAGTCAGAAAATCATCATCCTTGAAATACTTTGCCATTAACAGCTTGAAAGCAAGGGTTTCTGACCCTAGAGCAAGCCTCCACGCTTGCTTAGCGAGAAGAGCTTGGTTGAAAACAGATAAATCTTTAAACCCCAGGCCACTAGTCGCTTTTGGAGCGCAAGCTTTTGCCCAGCTAACCTAGCTAACCTCTCGCTTTCTATCTTTGGATCCTCACCAAAACTTCGAAATCATAGCCCCAAGCTCCTTACACAAACCGACCGGAAGCTGGAAAATACTCATACTGTATGTAGGCACAGCTTGGACCACGGCCTTGATTAAAACTTCTTTGCCCCCAAGAGAAAGCAGACCACTCTTCCAGCCTCTGAGCTTCTTCCACACACTCTCCTTGATGGCATTTAAACTACTTTTTCTTATTTTTTCCAACCAAAGTAGGGAGGCCTAGGTACTTGTCATGGGTTTGTGCATTTCCCACACCCAAAACAGACTGAATATCAGCTCTAGTCCCGCTACCTACGTTTGGACTGAAAGTAATATTAGACTTTTGAAAGTTAACCATCTACCCCGACCCCCTTTCGTAGACCTTCAAAACTCTGCTAATCTCTTCATAACTTTCCACCTTAGCTTTACAAAAAAGCACACTGTCATCGGCAAAAAAAAGGTGGCTAACAAGGGACTTCCCCTGTAGTATCTAAACCCAAGTAATCTCCATCGGAATTCTTTAGAAGGCAGGACAATGATTCCGCACAAATAAATAACAGGTAAGGATATAACGGGCAACCCTGCCTTAAACCTCTCGAAGGAAACACCTCACCCATGACTCTCCCATTTATAACAAACCCCGGGGACGAAGTTGTTATACAAGCCAACACTAAGCCAATCCAACTCATAAGGAAACCCATCTTTACCATAACACACTCCAAGAAGCCCCACTCAACCCTGTCATAAGCTTTACTCATATCAAGCTTTAGGGTGGTAAAACCTCTCTTACCCTTCTTCCTTTTCCCGATAGTAAAGGAGTTCAAAAGCCACCAATACATTGTCAAAAATCAGTCTACTGGGCACAAAGGCAGATTAGTTAAGAGAGATGATATCAGGAAGGATCCCTTTTAGATGATTTGCCATTGCTTTTGCGACGATCTTGTATACCACACTGCATAGACTTATGGGTCTGAAATCTCGCATAGTCATCGGATTCTTCTTCTTGGGGATGAGGACCACATTGGTTTTGTTAAAATTCCTAATCAAAATCTCCCCATTCAAAATTTTGAGACACACCTTAGAAACATCATTACTAACCACCAACCAAAATTTTTGAAAAAAGAGCGCATGGAACCCATCTGGTCCCGGAGCTTTTTTAGGATACAAACTACAAAGAGCCAACCGCACTTCATCAACCACAAAACACCTATCCAGGTCATTGTTGCATATCAGAGTTTATTCTACTATTAATCACCTCTGACACAGCCTAAAATCCTCTGTTGAAGGGGACGAGGAGGAGAAAAGATCAACAAAATAATTACACACAGTGTCAGAAATACCTTACTCATCAGTAAATTTCCTGCCACAGTTATCTTCAAGCATTTCAATCAAGTTTCTTTTTTTCCTGGGCGAAGCTTTACGGTGGAAATACCACGAGTTTCTATCCCCAGGCACCAGCCAATCTAAGCAAGACCTCTGTCTCCAGTAGATTTCTTCATTGGACAACATATTATCTAACTCACCCTCCACTCCCGTAATCTCCTGCGAGACACCAGTGTAAGGATTCCCTTTTGTTGATTGGCTTATTTCGTGGTCAAACCACAAGTTGGGGTTTGGTTGTAAGGGTAGTCTAGGTGATTAGTTGAAGATCAAAGACCCTTTCCAAGACCTCAAGAGGACAAGCACCAAAGGTATATATCTTGTGCTTACTTTGCCTTGAAGAGATATAGTTGCACACACACACAACATGCATAACTCTTATTCTTGAATGTTGTGTTTATATTTTGTGTGCATTGTGCTTTATTGATTATTCAATATCTCTTCTTGCATTAAATTGATTGCATCTTGTTCTATGAAATGCCATGACATATTTAGGCATTAGGATGCAAAGTCATGAATTTTATTCATGCATGTTTGGATTGAGTGCATCTTGTTCAATGATAATGCCATGACATGTTAGGCATTAGGATGCATTCAATACCCACACTTGCACTTCATGATTAGTCTTAAGTGTGGTGTAATTCGTTTCCGTTTGTGTGATCGGAAACGTCCGCGCTTGCACGATGGTGTGCATGTCTTAGCGCGATGGTTGACCACTTGAGAAGGTCTCATTCTTCTCTTGGATAAGTGGTAGTTTTGGTTTGGTTGATTGGAGTAAGGTGTCTAGTTTTAAAAGATTGGATTTCAATGTTTTCAGTGTTTTCAAAACTGACATTTGCATGGTCTTGTGACCATAAATTTTTACACAAAGCTTCAAAATGAGTTTTGAAAATTTCTGTACAAACTAGACACCCATACCTTTCCAACGGTATATTATTCATAATATTTCATGACCGTTTGGATTGGTTTTAAAATCTCCAAAGTTACAACCAAAACAGGGCAACTCTGTTGTTGTCCGTTTCTGACCTTTGGTCACTCAATTGACCATAACTTTTTCTACAGATATCAAAATTCCATTCTGTAAAAACAAGTAGAAAGTAGACATCCATACCTTTCCAACGATATATCATATGAAAGGTTTCGATGTCGTTTGGTCATGTTTCGAAGCGCTCGAATACTGAGTAGCTGCACTGACGCGAGTACCGCGAAAATGCCCATAATTTTTCCATTTCTTCCAAAACGACATAGTTTCATTTGGGCATTATAAATACATATCTTTCTCATCATTTTGAGAGGAGAGCCACAAAATCAAACCCTAGAGAGAGAGGCTCCTTATTCTTGAGAGAGAAAGAGAGACTTGAGAGAAAAAGCTTAAAGATTACATCTTTATCTCTCTAAACCCATTCCCAAATGCACAAATCATCATCTAGGCATCATCTAGGTTCATCTAGCATGTGCTAATGCATGGGTCTTCTTCAACACACATGGTATGATTTGTTGAACGCTTTTATCTTACATAATTAGTGTTTCTACTTATCAATTTTATCTCATTTATTACTTGTATGTGTTTAGATTAATTTCTACATACATGATTGAGATTATGTGTTGATTGGGTTATTTATGTTAGCTAGGTTTTCATGCCTATTTTATATCTAGCTAATTAATCTCATTATATGATTGGGATTATTTTTGATAGCTTAATTGATTAGGTCATTATTGCCTAAAAGCTATACCATAAACATTCTTGTGTGATTTATTTATAACTAGGTTGATAGATTGTTTTTTAATCAACTAGTTAATCTTTTGAATGTTTGTGGGTTTTTTGTGATAGCTTTGTATCTAGGATTGGTTATCCTTTACTTAGCTAAAGTTGTATGCCATGACATATAGCCATTTTCATATCTAGGATTGATTTAAATTGAATATATCATCATCCTAGATAAGCATCTAAGGTTCCCTAGCCTTGTTTGTTAATTGAATATTCATACATATTCACATAGGGTTGTGCATCTCTTTTGAGAGATTGAAGTCTTGTGTGATTGACCGGGATTAGGTCGGACACCGGGAACAGGTGGTCACATAAGCAATTGGACTAGAGCCACTTTTAAAGGCCCGCGTGGTAGAAGTGGGGGGTTATTGACCGGAGTGTTAGACGAGGTCTACATAGGTTGTAAACTCCATTTCAATTAGTGGATTTCGAGGTCCGAGTGTGGCGCACTAAACAGCCCGTGGTTTTTCCCAGTGGTTGGGTTTCCACGTAAACATCAAGTGTCATTTATTATTTCCGCACCATATTACACTTGCTTGTTTATATTATCTTGAGGGTAAATTCGTAATTTTGACTAACACGAAAAATTGGGTAAAAAGCGTAAAATCTATTCACCCCCCCTCTAGATAGGTTTATACACACCGCGCTATATTTAGTTTCAATTGGTATCAGAGCGGGTTCCTAGATATACTTAGGTGATCCTTTGCTCATTGTTGGTGTGTTTTGCATTTTGTATGTTTGTTTGATTTCTTCATACATTTTGCATTCTTCTCTTTTGCATTCATTCAACACAAACACTATGAGTGATTTTGTGAGAGAAGAAATTGACTCCGATGAGGAGATGTCCCTCTAAGGTGAGAGAGGAGACGAAGATGAAAGGGCGTTGCTCACATCACCAAAGAGCTTCAAGCCCAAGCCTTCCTCAATCTTGGTCTAACCAACCAAGAAGGCTAACTTCCCTCAACCTACGATCCTAAAAGGGAAGTGCTCAATCATGCAAGCTCAACCGAGCAAGCAACATTGTCTTGGTCATGAACAAAGGAGGAGAGATCCTATCCAACTACCAAGACAACCACAACGACAAGGGAAAGCACCTTTGCATGCTCAAGGGAATGGTATAATTCCTAACCTTATCTCCTCTTGTCATTTGTGTGGTATTGATGGTCATGTTAGACCAAGTTGCTTGCATTACATTAAAATATGTAGATTTTAATGCATGATTGAAAAGAAAAAGGCTAGAGCTAAGATGCATGATCCTTTGACATCTATAACTCTAGAACCTATGACCACTAGAAATGTAATTGAGACATCTATGTGGATTAAAATGATGAATCCGCTTGCTACGAGACTAACAAGTCTCAAATAGGTTCAACTAAGTCCAAAGGACTTGGTAGGTCCATAGGACCTCATACCCTTCTTTGAAGAGGTATGGAAAATTGACCCCATATAGGGAACTTGAGCAAAGAGAGCTATTTTGCATTCTTGTCACTTGCAAAAAATTTGAAATATCTTATGCTTCTCTTTTTGTTGCTTGAGTAAGCTTGGTTACACTATGTATATATATTTTCTATTCAATAAGTGTGATCAATGCTTGTATTGCAATCCATGTCATATTTATGTTCAAACATGCATTTTTGGACTAGGAGATATATACATAGGAAAAAATTTGAATGACCTATAATGATCTCCATGACATGATGATTGTTAAATGACATGCTAAATGCTAATCTTAAAAAGCATGTTTTGATGATTGCATTTCTTAACTGCAAAAAATGTGTGAAAAAGCTTATGAGACTCAAATGAAAAAGGATCTTGTATCCATTCAAGGATTTTACATTCCAAATGTCTCTCTTTCTTTATTGGTTGAACATGTCTACTATCATACGGATATCTTATCCGGAAAAATCAAGTAGGGTGCAAAGTCGCTCATGACATGTTTGGCTTATAAAGTTGGATATAGTTGTTCCTAAATTAAAATCAATGAAAACCTATATCCTTGCTTCTCTCATGACATTGGTGAAATTGGTTTGAATTCATATTAAAAACCTTTGTCATTTAATTTGCCAAATACCATGGTATTTTGGACTTAAATGCTACATGTCTTGTATGCAAAGCAATTATTTGATTCACACATTTTTCCTTAAATAAATCTCCTTGTTTCTCTCCAATTAATTGAGATTGCATAAAGTGACTTATATTGATTATGCAAATATTTAGAATGCTACTATCTCTCTTTGCCTTGAGTGACCCGATTGGGGACTACTCCTTTGTCTATATCATGACAAAAAGGGGGAGTAGGTTGTGGTAAGGGGAGTTGCAAATTGTAGTAGCAATTGTGCATGTTGGGGAGAATACTTATTGAAGGGGAGTAACCCTTTGAGGGGGAGCATTTGCACATACATACATTGCATGATGTTGTACTTAAATTCTTAAATGCAAATGCTTGTTTTATCTCACTTGATTCATCTCACCTTTTCTTATATTGGAAAGTATAGAAACCTTGTTTTTCAGGGATTGATTATTCTACAAGAGATTGAAGACTTCAAGTTTATTTTATCTTATCTCTTTGTATTGTAGAATATCATTATAGACCCGTAGTTTCTATTTTGTTGTGAGGAATCATTGTGAGTGGTGGTTTTGTCACGAAATAGCCAAAGGGGGAGATTGTAAGGATTCCCTTTTGTTGATTGGCTTATTTCGTGGTCAAACCACAAGTTGGGGTTTGGTTGTAAGGGTAGTCTAGGTGATTAGTTGAAGATCAAAGACCCTTTCCAAGACCTCAAGAGGACAAGCACCAAAGGTATATATCTTGTGCTTACTTTGCCTTGAAGAGATATAGTTGCACACACACACAACATGCATAACTCTTATTCTTGAATGTTGTGTTTATATTTTGTGTGCATTGTGCTTTATTGATTATTCAATATCTCTTCTTGCATTAAATTGATTGCATCTTGTTCTATGAAATGCCATGACATATTTAGGCATTAGGATGCAAAGTCATGAATTTTATTCATGCATGTTTGGATTGAGTGCATCTTGTTCAATGATAATGCCATGACATGTTAGGCATTAGGATGCATTCAATACCCACACTTGCACTTCATGATTAGTCTTAAGTGTGGTGTAATTCGTTTCCGTTTGTGTGATCGGAAACGTCCGCGCTTGCACGATGGTGTGCATGTCTTAGCGCGATGGTTGACCACTTGAGAAGGTCTCATTCTTCTCTTGGATAAGTGGTAGTTTTGGTTTGGTTGATTGGAGTAAGGTGTCTAGTTTTAAAAGATTGGATTTCAATGTTTTCAGTGTTTTCAAAACTGACATTTGCATGGTCTTGTGACCATAAATTTTTACACAAAGCTTCAAAATGAGTTTTGAAAATTTCTGTACAAACTAGACACCCATACCTTTCCAACGGTATATTATTCGTAATATTTTATGACCGTTTGGATTGGTTTTAAAATCTCCAAAGTTACAACCAAAACAGGGCAACTCTGTTGTTGTCCGTTTCTGACCTTTGGTCACTCAATTGACCATAACTTTTTCTACAGATATCAAAATTCCATTCTGTAAAAACAAGTAGAAATTAGACATCCATACCTTTCCAACGATATATCATATGAAAGGTTTCGATGTCGTTTGGTCATGTTTCGAAGCGCTCGAATACTGAGTAGCTACACTGACGCGAGTACCGCGAAAATGCCCATAATTTTTCCATTTCTTCCAAAACGACATAGTTTCATTTGGGCATTATAAATACATATCTTTCTCATCATTTTGAGAGGAGAGCCACAAAATCAAACCCTAGAGAGAGAGGCTCCTTATTCTTGAGAGAGAAAGAGAGACTTGAGAGAAAAAGCTTAAAGATTACATCTTTATCTCTCTAAACCCATTCCCAAATGCACAAATCATCATCTAGGCATCATCTAGGTTCATCTAGCATGTGCTAATGCATGGGTCTTCTTCAACACACATGGTATGATTTGTTGAACGCTTTTATCTTACATAATTAGTGTTTCTACTTATCAATTTTATCTCATTTATTACTTGTATGTGTTTAGATTAATTTCTACATACATGATTGAGATTATGTGTTGATTGGGTTATTTATGTTAGCTAGGTTTTCATGCCTATTTTATATCTAGCTAATTAATCTCATTATATGATTGGGATTATTTTTGATAGCTTAATTGATTAGGTCATTATTGCCTAAAAGCTATACCATAAACATTCTTGTGTGATTTATTTATAACTAGGTTGATAGATTGTTTTTTAATCAACTAGTTAATCTTTTGAATGTTTGTGGGTTTTTTGTGATAGCTTTGTATCTAGGATTGGTTATCCTTTACTTAGCTAAAGTTGTATGCCATGACATATAGCCATTTTCATATCTAGGATTGATTTAAATTGAATATATCATCATCCTAGATAAGCATCTAAGGTTCCCTAGCCTTGTTTGTTAATTGAATATTCATACATATTCACATAGGGTTGTGCATCTCTTTTGAGAGATTGAAGTCTTGTGTGATTGACCGGGATTAGGTCGGACACCGGGAACAGGTGGTCACATAAGCAATTGGACTAGAGCCACTTTTAAAGGCCCGCGTGGTAGAAGTGGGGGGTTATTGACCGGAGTGTTAGACGAGGTCTACATAGGTTGTAAACTCCATTTCAATTAGTGGATTTCGAGGTCCGAGTGTGGCGCACTAAACAGCCCGTGGTTTTTCCCAGTGGTTGGGTTTCCACGTAAACATCAAGTGTCATTTATTATTTCCGCACCATATTACACTTGCTTGTTTATATTATCTTGAGGGTAAATTCGTAATTTTGACTAACACGAAAAAATTGGGTAAAAAGCGTAAAATCTATTCACCCCCCCTCTAGATAGGTTTATACACACCGCGCTATATTTAGTTTCAACCAGGGACACAGGCTCTCACCAACAGAGCCTCAAACTCCTCACTTTTTAGGGATATAAGCTTACCAAGAGATCCAAACTTTTCTTTGCTCTAAGCCTCCAATTTTCTAGCACAACAAAAAAGCTTCCTCCTAAGTGTTAGGATTATGCTCAATAGCAAGAGTGTAATAGTGTTTTTGACAATCTATTCATATTAATAATGTGATTTCTGGTTTAACAAATCTTATAGCATTTATAGTTTAATTATTATAATTGTCAAAAGTAAATGATCATAAGGTCAAAAGACTATGAGAAAAGAAGAATTGTTCATACATCTGGATATGTATGTGGTAGACACAATTCTTTAGTTAGTCTTGAATAATGTTCACAACTTAAGTTAAAGGTTGGGCACCTTTATCTTGTTAAAGTTGTAGAATTCTTTTGCTAGCATTTGAGTGGGATCAAATGAGATATGATGAGTCTAAAATCATCGGAGTGTCTTCGAGCAAAAGAATCTAGTGCACTGGGTGCATTGAACTGGATCACAATGAAAAGCTTTATCTAGAACCGTCAATAGATAATAGTCTTTTCATTATCAGGACAATCGAAGAGTCTATCTTAATCCTGAGATAAATGATGGACTTATGGTTGCAAGTGATATCATTTGAGTTATCAATGAGTACGATTATATAGCATAGTCTATCCTCGATAGTTTGGTGGTATTCATTTGTTAATCGATTTCATTTATAGATATGGACATCGTGACTCCATTTATTAAATGAGAGTAGAATATCATCATATGGATGTTTTGAGGTATTGGATATTGAATCTTAATGTTAAGTTTTCAATAGAGTCTATTGAAACATGGCTTCTGGACAAGTCAAAATATCCAAGTTCAAAATGTGGTCATATGAGTAAATATGGTAACTTGGAGAGCTATAGGCGGTCTATGAGCTCTTGGCGATTACTGATATTCTTCACGAGGATACACCATCTCCAATAAGATTGTCTAGGGTACGAATGAGAAATATTTACTTATTCCATCTTTATTTAAGAGTGCAATTTTAGTTCTTTAGTGGAATGAACTAAAATTAATAGATTGAACCTAAGTGAATCATTTGTTGATTATGATTGGGTTATGTCTATTGCAGCTTAAATTTAGATAGGCCCGCCAAGATCCCCAATCCACACGGACTTGTATGAATCACTTGATATATTCTACCGGACTAATTATGGGTCCATCTAGAATTGTATTAAGGCATGTGGACTTGTTTCTTTTAGTAAGAATGGGCCTAGTTCACATGTGGGCCTTTTATTAAGGTCCTATGGATTTAATAAAATAGAAAAACAATATATAGATATATTAATACATATATGGCACATGGCCGAGATATATATATGATATTATATTGTTTTATTTTTATTATTTAATTAAATGAGAATTAATTAATTGATTGATTAATTATTTAATTAAGAACCAAAATCTTTTTCTGACTAGGAAATATGTTTCTTAGTAGTATACTATTGTGGTAGTATAATTAAAATAAAAGACTTTATTTGGTAAGTAGATAAATAAGGGATTTATTTATCTAGTCAAATAAGGAAGTCTTTTATATAGTCACAAAACACTAAAGAGTTGGATTAGGGTTTGTATATAATATATATGCATGCGGAAATATATATACATATATATGCATGAATGCATGCGGAAATATATATACATATATGCATGCGGCAGAATATATATTAGATATACACTATTGATTAATAAAAGCATGCAGAATGTGAAATATAAATATGCATGCATGATGCGCAATACATATACATATTTTAGTAGGCGTGCAGTTTTTTATAAAAATAGACATACAGATATATTATTTTGGCAAGGAAGATTTGCGACCTAATATATATATTTTGTGCAAAGAGTATTCTGCGGCCACAATATATATATATATATATATATATATATATATATATATATTCTTTGTATATTTTAAGAACCCTAATGCAAGGCTTGAGAGTTTTTTCTTTTGCTTGAGAAAAATAGAATCCAACTCTTAGACTAGTGTGAGAATTCGACCAAGAGGAAAAGAGAGAAAAGTTTGTTCTTATTTTGATAGTGCACTAGTAACTTTTATATCAAAAGGTTTTGTGCACAATTTCGAATAAGGTTCACGAGAGTTTCGATCTAACGATTGTGAATTCAAAAGTGATCGGAACATTCTTTGTAGCCTCTTGGAATTTGTTGTGACTAACGAAAAAGAAAAAGTTTTGTTAATCCATCCTCAGGTACACAATTCAAAGAGAAGGGAGACCACGCTCCTAGGTGATTCACGTTCGTGATTGGATTGAAAGATCTTGCGGATTACCATCGACGCAATGTCAAGTCACGCGACAAAGGTATGATATCTTTAGTATTATATGTTAATTAATTAGAGGGTTAAGGTTCAAATTATGGAAAAATTTTAAACTATACTAAACTCGATTTTAGTCTCGCTTCCGCTGCATGGACTCGTATTTTTCCCTACGCTAAGATCATCCACCGAGCTAGAAACCTCAGAGTCACCCTAGGCTGAAGTCACCACCTTGGCACACTCTTCCTCTGTGAGCTAGAAAGGCTCAAATTTGAAGTCAAGATAGCCTTATTTCTTAGGAATTTTTAGCGATCCCCTGGTATTAAGGATAATAGGTCTGTAATCAAAATTGTTATACCCAAGATGCTTCACATCTGCACAAAAAAAATCCATCCAATTCTCATAAGCAAAAAATCTATCCAGTCTCTCCTGGATGTTGTGCTCCCTTGCTCTCCCGTTGTTCCACGTTAGTTTTGGTCCTGAAAACCCAATATCAATAAGGTCACAATCATCAATAGCCTGCCTGAAGATTTCCATTCCCAACACCTGCCTATCAAAACCTCTCTGCTTCTCCTCGGACCTCAGAATCTCGTTGAAGTCCCCGCCACACACCCAAGGCAAGTTGTCCACTCTTCTTAACCTTTTCAACAGTTTCCAAGAAGCTGCTATGTTGTCTTGAGTCGAGCTTCCATAAAAACCTAAAAAATGCCAAAGCACCCCAGAATCCATCTTAACTTTTGCATCTATATGCCCTTTCAAGAAAGACTAAACCCGCACATCCCAATTCTTCCATAATAAAAGGATACCACTACTTTTCCCTTCACTATCAACTTGTAACACCCCTTCAAATCCCAGTAGACATCTAAACTTGTCCGCCTCACCCCTATGCAACTTTGTTTCACTCAAAAACACCATATTTGGGGATAATCTCTTAACCACCATTTTCAGGGCTAGAAACGCCCGGGGATTCCCTAGACCCCAAACGTTCCGGCATAATATCGTCATAATGCTTGGTGGGCCTGAACCTCATGCTCTGCCGATTCCTTTGAGAGAAGATCATCAGGACTTAACTTCAATTTTTTCTCAACTTCCCTGTCTTCCTTTGCTGGTAGAATTATCTTCCTTTTTACCCTACCCTTAGTCCTCTTCTTAGGAGAATTTTTCTTTAACACCCTAATTTGTTGCCCTTTCCCTTTAGGAAAGAGGATTTTATCTCGGGTCTTTGATTTAGAAATATGGTGGGCTTCCAGTATCTTTTTATTGGGCTTGTAACTCCTAACATTCCTTTGGGAGCATGCCCTTTCCTAGCAGCTCTCCTCCATTTCCTGACTAATACTTTCCTAGGACTCAAGACCATATGCTCTTCACAAACTCTGTCCACCCCTTCACTCTCCTCAACACACTGGTTTCCACCTAAACATCCATCATTTTCTTCTAGCCTATCCATAGGCATTTCCTCAGAAGCTACACCTAGGACCTCGCCCATTGCCATGGCATTTAATTGTGGGCACTGTGTCTTTCTAGCTAGAGTCCCCCCTCCCCCCCCCCCCCCCCCCCCCCCCCCCCCCCCCCCCCCCCCCCCCCCCACCCACCCCCTCCCTCCCTCCCTCCCTCCTCTCTCACACACACCTTCTGATTCGTTTCCTCAATTATCTCACTTCTGATATCTGCTTTAGACACGGTGCGACTCTCCCTTATTCCCATGCCTGAGCCACTCACTTCACTGGACAGTTGACTTACTATATCAGCAGAGCCAACGACAATATTCTCCACTCCTCTCGTAATCAAACCTTCCCCCACTTCCCTTTCCCTACCAGTACTCACCCCCCCTCTTCAAGCCCTTTACTTTTTCCTTTGATTTTAAGGTAATCACTATGTCGTCTACTGTACCCTGTCTGTCCTTTGTGGCCCAACTCTTGCTTTGTAACCCTTTACGTTCTCCATAAACTGCCCATTTCCCATTTTTACTTGAGACTCCCATTTTTGGAAGTTCGGGATAGCTCTACTCGGGGCGGCTGCTTTCATCCACACTCCATACCTCATCGTCTTTCCATCAAAAGCCTCTTTTTTTGCTTCTTCATCACCACAATCCCTCATCACATATCTTACCACAAGCAAAACAGAACTCTAGCAATCTCTCATAATGAATTAGGGCCACAATAGCTTTTTCAAACCCCTCCAGTCTAACCTTCAAACATCTTTTGAGAGGTTTTGAGATGTCAATCCTAACTCTAACGCTTAGGAATTTACCTCGACATTCCTTAGAATCTGCTATTATTTCGACAACTATTCCAATTTGTTCAGCCAAGATTTTTACGATTCTTCTATTCATGCACATCAGGGGGACTTGATGTATCTGAACCCAGAAATCCACCATTTTAAATTCCATGGATGCCATATCCCTAGGCCCCTCTGGTTTTTCTAATACAATTATGTGATTATCAAAGTGCCATGGACTCGTGGGCCCAGACTAGACCTCTATCTTCCTTCCTGGGGAAATAGAACATGAACAGATTATCATCCATCATCTCGACTTCAACCACACCAGTTGAACTCCACAGTTGTTCAATTACCACCTTAAAAGCTTCTCTGTTAATTCTTTTTCTAGCTAAAACCTTCCCTATGAGACAATGAGACACCTCTTTAATCCCCTCTCTATGAGCTTCACCTTATATTAGAACCTCTGGCCGATCGAGTTCCAAAGTAGCAAGCATCTCACAAAGACCCCCAATGTCATCCAACCCCATACCTCTAGAAAGCAGCGGGGAAAAACCCCCTACAACTGGACTCAGCACTTAGAAGACCACCACATAGATCAGCAAAGAAAAGCCCCAAAAACGGAGGACCAAACCTAGAAACGAAAAACCCTAGACGCGAACCAGGACCCCGAAGAGCAAAGACCCAACCCAAAGAAAGTGAAAAGAGAAGACAACCAGAAAAGGGAAGAGTAACAGAAATTTCCACGAATTCTACTCCAAGAAAGAGAGATCTATCCCTTACAAGCCTTCTATCTCCACGCTTTACCAACTCAAAAGTGAGGGAAAAACGAGAGCACTAGTTCTAACTTCTAGCTGATATTTATTTTCATTGCTGTCGAGTTTTATTTCATTTTTTTTCACGTTTAGATTGTAGAACAATGTAAAAAGGTAAATAAAATATCATTCGATCTTATGCATTTAATATCTAACAAAATTGTTAAGAATTGGAATTTAAGATTTTTTAAAAAATCAAACCATACATGTAGTGGCGGACCCATAAATTTTAATCAGGTGGGGAACTTGAACAAAATAATAATTATATTTAAAAAATACTTAAAAATTAAGGTTATAGTAAAATGAGTTTTTTTTTTTTTTTTTTTTTTGGTTTTTAAATGAGTTTTTTATATAAAGAAAAATTGATGATATAATGATGTTTAGATAAAATAAAATAAAAATAGAACACTTACTCAAGATGGACTAAATAATCTTACACTTAAAAAGAAATAAAAACAAGAAACATGATATTAAAAAATAAATAATAACAAGAAAAAAAAAACAATTAAATTACAATATTTATTCTTAAAATAATAAATTACAATCTAATTTTATAATAAGAAATTTTGTTTTGTATTTATAATGAATTCACTTTAAATTTATACAAAAATAATTAATTAACAAATATTACTAAACATGTTTTAAATTTTTTATTCTTCTAATTGTTAGTAAATTATTGATTTATTTATTATGAAAACATTAAAACTATAAAATAAAGAAAATTACTAAGGATAAACTAAAATGAATCATAATAATAGATGGACTATTTTAATCAAATAAATTAAAATTTGAGATTTTAGGGTTTATTGATTGGATGGATGTATTAGGCATGTCAAACTAAAATTATTAGAAATAATAAAAATTCAAAATAATAATAGATAATTTAATATAAAATAAAATTGAATTAAGTAGCCACAAATTAAAGGTAGTTAAGAAGTTGACACTACCGAAAAAGAGAAAGTGAATTGTTTTGTTTTAGAAGAAGATAAAAATTTGAGAAAGGAATCGGAGAAGATGGTAAAATAAAAAAGACATAAAATAAAATTACAGGATAAAATTGAATTAAAGAAAAAAGATATTTATTATGTTTGAAAAATGCAATGGTGAGAGTAGAACCCCTCACAATCAATAAAGGAGAGGGACAAACTACCAACTGAACTGTGAGTTAATATTATACAATTAAAGTTAGATTATATATTTATATATATGAAAACAAAATCATTTTTTTTTTATTTTTTTAAATTGAGGTAGGCCATAGGCCCCACCTAACCTTAAGGTGGGTCCACCCCTGCATACATGGAAATAGTTGGGTATTTTTTTAAGAGATAATAGGGTAGATAGCACCATTTGGGGTGGCAATGGTGGGAATAACACCAACTTTATAATTTTTATGGAATTAACACCAAAGTATGTGATGGGATAAAAATACCCTTACTTACTGCCTAGCCTAATTTCATTTTTAAAATTTTTTATTTTTTATTTTTTTATTATTATTTTTATCTTCTTCTTCATCAACCTCCATGGAGGTCAAATCCAATAGAGGTTTGACCTCTATTGGAGGTCGATGAAGCACTATTAAATAAATAAAAATTGGGGGCAATAAGTCTCGGGTGTCCCACCCAAATAATTCTCTAGCGGGGGCACCCGAGACATATTGTCCCAAAAAAATTGGCTTGTTTTCTTTTTCATCTCCTTCTTCATTGACCTCTATTGTAGGTCGAAACCGACCTTCAATGGAAGTCAACAACCTCTAATAGAGGTATGTTTAACCTCCATTGATGGAGGTTTTTGGATAAAAAAGAAAAGAAAATAAGGACATAAAAAAGAATAACAATAAAGATGAGGGCATTTTTGTCATTTGGTGCTAATTAAACTTAAATTATTAAGTTGGTGCTAGTTACAAAAATTGGGGAGTAAAGAGTGCTAAACAATTTTGAGCCCAAAAAATACTTACCTCAAAGTTACCAATATGCAAGGATGGTAACATGTCAGATCGGGCTTAGATTAGCATGCCCCATACCTGAAACCCGGTTGGGGTAAGGTGCCCTAAACCCAACCCATGCCTTGAATGAGTTTTTGATTTCCCTCCCATACCTGAACCCGTTTGGGGAGAGGTGATTAATACTTGACTCAAACTGACCCGTTTCATTTAACAAAAAATAAAAAAATAAAAAAATAAAAATAAAAATTACAAAATTACCATACAATTGAATTTTAGGACATTAACTTAAATTTTAACATTCAATTAAATTAAAAATACATTTAAATATATATTAAAATTTAAAGTTTAGCGTGCAATTTATAAACTTAAATTTAATAGAACATAACATCAAAACTATTTAAATCTTAAATTCAAATATAGGGATAGTCGACTGGAAACAAACAACGGGACAAATAGAAAGACTGGTCATGATTACATAAATAAAAAATAGATTCTTTCTTATTCAACTGAAGGCGTAGTGTAGAGTGTAGACTACTTTCATTCAATTAGTCAAATATATATAAAAATAAAATTTAGAGCTTTGTTTTTTTCTTTTATATTTTTAATATTTAAAAAAATGATTATATAAATATCAAGTCTAGACTTCACAATGGGTCGAAGCAAATCGAATACTTATTGAATGATGAATAGGTCGAACCCAATTTTATTCAACCCACATGTTAGCTTATTGGTTTTTAAATATTAAACCCAAACCGATTCGCTAATTTAATGAGTAACCCAAAACTGATCCATTTAATTTGTTTTTCTTATTACTTTTAGTAATTAATAATTTTAATGTTAAAAATAAGAAAAAAAATATATTTGAATACTCATAACACAAATATAAACAAACATATTATAATGTAATAGTAATGTATTATATTGAAAATTAATATAAGACAAATAGATATTATGTTCAAATAGGTTAGTTGTTAGTTAAATTTACAAACTTTTTTATTAATGAATTTAGGAAATTTTGGGGTATTCAAACTTATTTATTAATTAATTTAGGAAATGTACGGTTTTATTTTGCAGGTACAAATTGGTGTAAACTAATTATAGTATTATTATTAAACTAAATGGATGAGTCATGGGTTTTAAGGGTTTTGAGAGATAAACTCAAACCTGACCTATTACTGTTTTGGATTTTAATGATCCAATCCAATCAAGCTAGACACATAGCGCTTTTGACGATTGAGTTTGGATCGAATTAATGGGTTGAGTGTATTTTTGTCAGGTATAATCAGAGCGGATTGCATAATGGTTTGACCCATATTCAATCCGGTTACAAAGTTTGAGAGGGAAAAAGATGACAAATTTTGATCGTGTAATTTTTTTTTATGCTCAGGTGTCCCATGTTTTGGAAAAAAAAAAAAAATGTTCAAACTCAAACAAATATACATACGTGGTACGTTAAATACAATTAATAGTGAAATTTAAAAATAAAAAAAAATTAATAGTGAAATTTTTGAACGGATAGGCAGTAATCTAAAAGTAAGGTAGACATACAGCTGAGGTGCAGAGAGAAAGATATATACAGATTGAACTTTGAAGAGAAGTTGAAAGAACAATCAGGTTGGTTTTTGTTACTCTATAGTCTATACCAAGGATAGAGTGAACAAAGAAGAAGAACACAAAAAGAAAAAAAGAAAAAAAGAAAAAAAAAAAGGGAATTTGTTTTTTTATTCTCTACTACATAAGAATAGTAAGGAATTATATATTTTTTTAATAAAAATAAAATAAAAATCACAAAAAAAAAAAAAAAAAAAAGTAGAAAGAGAAAAGCAAGCAAAGAAATCCGTGGTAAAGCAGATGCAACCGACAGCTGCCGGTAGCAGCAGCTCAAGCGGCGGTGGAGGTGGCGGTGGTGAGCTGAATCGAGGTGGGCTCGCTCGGTTCCGTTCTGCTCCGGCGACTTGGTTAGAAACACTTTTAGAGGAAGAAGAAGAGGACCCATTGAAGCCGAACCAGTGCCTCACTCAGCTACTGAGTAGTGGCGGCGGCGGAGATCCGGGTCTCACCCAGTTCGAGCAGGCCAATTTTCAGCGGCAAAACAGCTCTCCGGCGGATTTGTTTGATGGGTATTTCTCTAACTTTGGAATTCCGGCGAGCTATGATTACTTATCGCCGAATATCGATGTGTCTCCGTCGAGTAAGAGACCCAGAGAAGAAGATACGCAACAAAACCCATCTCCAAAGTTTCCGTCTCACCCGGTAAAGAAATGGTTTTTTTTTTTTTTTCATCAGTTGTTTAAATTTGTAATTGTTTTTTGTTCAATTTATCTAGGTTTTTGTTTATTTTTTGATTTTTTGATTTTTTGAAAAGAGTTTTTATTGTTTTTGTTAATGGTAGAAAGTAGAGCAAGTAGGTTTGGTGCCCGGTAGGGCGTCGAGTTTGACAGAGCTGGATATGGAGAAACTTTTGGAGGATTCGGTGCCTTGTAGGGTTCGTGCAAAGCGTGGTTGTGCTACCCATCCGCGAAGTATTGCAGAGAGGGTAAGGAACCATTTCTGGTAGGGCGGTTTACGAATAAGCAGTAAAAGTGTTTTGAGTTTGGTTTTTAAGGTTCTCTTTGTCTTTGGTTAGGTTCGGAGAACACGAATTAGTGACCGTATAAGGAAGCTTCAGGATCTGGTGCCGAACATGGATAAGGTAAACGATTTATGCTTATACAATATTTGAATTTTGTTGAAAGGAGAATTTCTTTGAACTGTGTTGCCATGGAAATGGTTTGTAGTTCATGCCAACATTGACGCTTGTATGCTAACTAAAGAGCATGCCAATGCCATTGAAATGTTGGATAAAGTAGTTCATTAATCGTTAATCATTGCAAGATTCAAAAGTCATGGAAAATGTGGCCCTTGGCTACTTGTTGGGTTTCATTCCACCTGCTAGCAGTTGAGTTGCAAGATTTAAGTTGACCAAACTAAACTTTTACAGAGCTTCTTGGTCTTTGCTCTCAGTATTGGCTTAATAATGAGTTCAAACATCTCATTTACCTTATAGTAGTTTTATTCTAAAGTACAAAGATTTTTTCAATACCAAAGACTCCCAGCTCAAAACAGTCATAATGAAATAGCAAACCAGTGTAATAATGAAAAAATTTGAGCCTCAACAGGACAAGAATCGTGTTTTGGAGTCAGCATTCTCAGATTGCGTATAGAATTTCAGATAACAAGATTTCTTCGCTTGTCTAAAAGCTTTCTGCAGTTTCACCTTTATGAGAAAATGAGAGTTTAGTTTTTCTCTTGTGAGAAAGTTGATTTTATTCACCTTTAATTGATCTTTTATATTCTGGTGGTGGCAACTGGCAATCACGGATTATTTTATTTGACATTAATATATTTTTTATTGTTCTTTTCAGCAAACAAACACTGCTGATATGTTAGAGGAAGCGGTGGAGTACGTCAAGTTTCTTCAAAAGCAGATTGAGGTACTTCTTGCATTGAACTTGCTAGAAAAATTATCCATTTTGTTTCTAAGGAATGCGGGTGCAGAATTGAAGTGTAGAATCATAGAATGTTAATCTGGTCCGTAATGTTTTAAATTTTGTTTTCCTTTCCCACTTCTTCTGGTTGAAGAAGTGGATGTCAAGAGGGATTAGAATGAGAAGGCAACATATTATTGGATTTACTGTTTGAATAGTGCAATAAAAAGGAAAGTTTTCACATATTGGAAAATCTGGATCATGGCAGGAACTCTCAGAGCAACAACGGAAATGCAAATGCGCTGCGAAAGATTAGCCTGAAGAAGGTGCCAAATAATGTAATTATCAGATATATAAGGTTTTTGGTCAAGGTTCATCATGGCTGTTTGCTGGTAATGTACTTTCAGAGATCCACCGTGTAGTTACAAGTGTCATCATCTTCTGTGTTAAATCTTCTTCCATTTTTAGATGATTGCTTGACATGAGAGTACAATAACCATAGAGGTCATGATTAGGACTTCTTAATTTGGCAAGATCTGCTTTTTTTGAAGTTCATTTGATATAATTGTAGTTGTAAATTATTGTGCACGAATACAATTTTATTGTACTATCTAGCCTCCTTTTTTAAAGAATTTTCCAATATCTTCCATTATGTAACTAGAAATTTGTATTTCATAAAGTTATCTAATAACATCTGAAGACGTGATAGTATCAATAAAATTTTTTGGACAAGATTCAAATATGTTGTTTTTAGCTACTATCCAGATTATATTGATTTTCTATGTGATATCAAGTCTTAATATCATCTGTTTTCTTCGTCGTAGAAGCTACCTGAAGTTATCAGGTGAGAGAATTTTATCAACTTGTTTGGTGGACTACTTGCTCACTATGTATACAGTATACTCTCTTTTGTTAATAAATTTCTGAGTGTTTCCCTGCCAAGAATAAAACAAGGTCAAAACTAGTATTATTTTATTTATTATTTTTAATAAACTTTCAAATAATTTATTATTTATTATTAACTACCCGGATACCTGGTTTTATTTATTTATTATTTTTAATAAACTTTCAAATTTTTAAAAAAAAAAATGGATTTTTTTTTTCTGCTTTATTATGATCTGAATTCTGGGAGAGGTGAGTAGGCGATAAAAGCCTTGGCCATCTTACACTCATGTTGATAGACTTCAACTCTGTTTCCACGATGCTATTACACAAACTTGAATGTCACTTTTACGTTAGTTTAATTGAAATTATCTCATGGCAACAACATTATCATTACTAATGAGTAATGACTACAGATTCTGACTTCAAAAAAGAGTGATTAATAGAGAAATATTAAACTGGGAGAATCAATTCATCAAATACCAAAAACTCAATTTTACCAAACGATGTTGAAGTTATTGGCTTCACCGCGCTGACAGCCAGGTGCCATCATCCAATGCTTGTTGCCCGGTTAAAAAATAAAAAATAAAAATAAAACCGGGTAAAACCCGGGTACAATCCGGGTATGGATACCCGGAAACCCGATCGGGTATTTTTGGGCCGGGTATATTTGGCCCGAACCTGGGTTTTTGCCATCCCTAATTAAAATCAATCAAAAAGTAGTTTCCAATTTTTTGTGCTACCATACACATATGGGTATAGTAACCGGTCTTATTTTACAAAACGATTAACCAAACAACTTTAAAGTTTTATTTTTAGTTTTGAAAATAGAAAACTGTTTTTAAAAACGAAACCAAATAGCACCATAAGTAAGTGAATGTTTTGGTTTTGGGAGATATTTATGGACAAATTATTTTTTGCTTAACCAAAATTAATAGTTTATGTATACTTCACAAGGACATATTTAAGCTCTCTTTATTTCTTCATCTTTAAATTAAAAGACAATTGATGTTGTAATTTAAATTTTAACTTTCAATAATTAACTATTCATTAATTTTTTTATTTATATGATAAAATTTAACTCAAAATATGATTCAAGGTTTGAAAAAGAAAACTTTGGGGGTTTTTTCACCTTAAAACTTAATGGGTTTGAATTGAATTTATTAAGTTGTTTTGTGTATTTGTTTAAGTGGTCAAACAACTTTAAAAAAAAAAAAAAAAAAAAAAAAAATTAAAAGTAACAAATCCATACTTTTAACATACTTTTAATATATTCTCAAATTACGAGATTGTATTTAACATACTTTCTTTCAAAATTATCCTCTTAAAGATAATATATTTCCAATTTTATTATAATTTTATATTATTCAAAATTATTTCTTTTAACCTTTTACTTATGATAAGCTTAAAATAAAAAAATAAAATAAATAAATAAATAAAACATTAATCACATTGTGAGTTTCAACACCATTGTTGAACCTCCAATTCTAATATATATATATGTTGACGGTGAAATTTGGATTGCCACGCACTCAACAATTATATCAATTTAATATAAAGCAAGAAAATTAAGAACACATGCAAAAGACAAGTTTTACGTGGAAAACCCTTGAATGGGAAAAAACCACGGCGCCCCTGAGGGCAGAAGAATAATACTAGGTTTTCGTTGCTTAGTTACACGCTCAGATCTCTCTCACAATTGCTCTCTTTTCTTTCTCTAGATTTCTGAACCCCTTCCTCGTGGGATAGGTGGTTCTATTTATACATGTTTACTTAGGGTTTCCCCTTGTTGATTCGTACTAGGATCCTTTCTCCTCACGGATCAGGTCTACCTTCCTTTTTATGATTCCTTGTTGCTCTGGGTCTTCTAAAAGTTTAGGGTTTACTTCTGTGTTTTTGCCGAGTCGGTTCAAGCTTAGTGTGCTGGTCCAGCGAGTACCTTTATTTTCTGGGTATTGCGTATTTGGCGAGCACACTTCTATATTCGGCGAGTAGGTATTTAACTTCGGCGACCATGTCTTTGACTTCCTTCTGGTTTAAGCTATTCTATCATTCTGACTTGTCAAACTTCCTTCTTTAACCCAGTCAATGAGTGACGTGGCAGTCTCTTGTTAGCTCTTTTGATGACGTGTCAGGTTAGCGAATTTATACATACAACAATACCCCCATAAATACTTCGAGCTGGGCGAATGACTTGTTCTTCCCACTTCGTTTGCCTCTGCGAGTAGTATTTATAAGACTTCAGCGCGTTTGTGTAATAACTCACTCTTTCCTTTTTTACCACGCGTTGTTTCATTTAACTGATTCTTTTGGTGCAAGCTTTCAATTTGAGCCACACGATTTCTAGTGCTTCCATTTGTTTTGACAAACGAAGAGACATTCTGACTGCTTGGTTGTCCCCGAGATGCCACGTGTCCCTTACTTGGTGGTGGCTGTTGTGGCTGGTCACTATAGCCGTCATTCTCATTAATTGCATATCATTTACTTGATTTCTTTTTTATTTTTGAATTTCGAAGTTCCCCCTTTTGACGCCTAAACGTTTCTTCTTCTCCTTTATCCCCTCATATCTCAATTAATTTCTTTTCTCAGAAAAACAGAGCTCCTTCATCGTCTCTCTTTTCTTCTCCTTTAAAGTTTTCTGCCATAAAATTTTCTCTTATTTATCTTACTATCCGGCAGCTTGCTTCAAAATCGATCGTGGTGATTTCTCAGCGTTTCCCAAACCTTCTGCTCATCTTCCGATCCTAGGGTTTCCTGGTGAGTTCTTATGGATCCCTCCTTACGCTCTTCTCTTTTTAATCGGATGATGCAAGCTATGGAGCTTGGTGATAAGTGTACTGCGGACAAAATTGAATCTCTGATTCACAATTTTCGTCCGGATTCTCCGGTCCCGATTTCTGTTTATGTTCCATCTTTTGAGGATACTTTTAATCCTGACATCTCTCCTCCATCTTTTAACAGTGATTCTCCAGCAATGCCGAGATCTCCTAAAACCACAAGCAGTAAACGGCGAGCCTCTAGGGCTCCTCGTGAATCTCTGCTGGATGCGCAGACGCTTGTTGACTCTGACGTTGAAGACCATCAGAGGGATAGGCTGCTTTTCTCGCCAACTCGTCCGTGTTCTTTTGATACGGAAGTAAATGTAGTCGGCGAGGGCGAACTTCATAAATACAAGAGTCGCTTCGACATTCCAGACTCAGTGACTCTTATGCTACCCGGCGACCGGGCTGTGTGGAATCCTCCTGAAAACGCAGTCGCCATTTACGGAGCTATGCTCAGCTGTGGGGTTACTCTGCCTCTTCAGCCTTTCATCGCGAGGTTTCTCACCGAGGCTCAGATTGCACCGGCCCAACTTGCTCCAAACAGCTACAGGATACTGATGTGCCTGTGTCTTATGTGGAAGCTGAAGGGTTATGGGCCTCCTACACCCCGCGAGATCCGCCATTTTTATACTCTAAGACAGGCGGGCAATGGTGGCACGTACTTCCTTCTCTCCTCACCGGTGGAGAACTGGATTCCTGAGGGTGTGGCGAACCCTGGTCAAGTCGAGGTCTCCAGTGATGAGAAAAAGAAGGGTTTCATCTGGGGCTTCCCTACTTCCAACAAAAAGTGGAAAAACAGTTGGTTTTTCACCGGCGGCGAGTGGGGTCGAGATGTACCAGCTCTCAATCGCCGCAATCTTTTGGCGAGGAAGGTTCCCAGGCATTTCACATCTTCTGAAGCCTGGTCGAAAGCGGCCCCTGTTTTGATGGATAGGAAGGTTTCTCACCTTGCCGCGGCGGCTGTCCTTCCTTTGGAATCAAGGGGTAGATCCTACCTCTTGGATGAGGAAAAAATGATCTCTCTGGAAATTTTCACACGGCTACATGCAAGGCTTCCTCGCTGTAAGTTTTGATTCGTTCCTTCTTTGTTTTATTCTTCGTTTTATTCTTTGTTTTATTCTTTTAGTTGACACTTGGTTTATTTCCCTTGCAGTGTGTGATTTTGACACCGTTTGTGACTTGCAAGCCCGGGCGGTGAAGAATTCTGAGGCTGCCAGCAAAAGGCATGCTGCTGGTTTGGCTAAGGATGGAATTGCTAGCCCTGATGGTGATGATCACTCAGACGGCGAGGAAGCCGGTGATATTTCTAGGGGAGTTGCTGAGTCTGGGCGACCCCCTATGCATGCAGAGAGTGCTGCGAATACTCCTACTGCAACTGTTGCTGCTGCCCCCAGCCGTAAAGGCAAGGAGAAAGTAGGCGCCTCAGGGGGGGTGGTAATGTTGAAGGGAGGCGTGCCGAGTCGGGGCCATCCCTTGTTCGCCCGAAGGTTGTTGCGAGTACTCCTGCTGTGAGTACTGCTGCGACTGTTCCTACTTCGACAGCTCCCAATCGTAAAGGGAAAGAGAAAGTGGGGGTTTCAGGGGTGGCTAGCGAAATCCCCATTTTTGATGTGAATGTTCCTGAAGTCCCCCCAGACCCTCAAGCGACCTGATCCCCAGAGCCGGTAGAGGAAAACGTCTGGCAGAGGGTACACCTGACCACGCTGCTCGACCTCTAAAACGGGCGTCAAGGGTCGTGCAGTACGTTGTTTCTTCAGATGAGGAGGTCATTGAAGAGCCTGTGCTCGCCGAGGCCCCTTCCGCTGAGACGGCTGTTCCTGGGGCTTCTGCTGAAAGACCTGATCCGGTGGAAGATCCGGCGGAGTCTCCCCTTCCGGAGGGGGCAAATGATTTTGATGCTTCCACCATTCCTCAAGCCAGCGCAACTCCTCCTCCGGTAACCGCGGATAGGCCGGGTGCCTCTTTCATTGGTCAGCCCGGACCACCTGGTCGAAAGGAGCCCACTGAAAAACCGGGGTCATCGAGGCAGGATGAGGCTACTACGTCTGGTTCAGGCGTTGCCCATGAAGCTCCTCCCGTTGATCCAATTGAGGCTGGTGAGGGAGTCGAGACTGTTTCCCTTTCAGATTTTACAGCTGCTGAAATTTGTACATATATAATGAACAATAATGTTTATGTTGGTGAGGATTGGGAGGAGTTGAAGAAAAGATCCTGCAACAGAAAAATGGAATTCTTCTTCAATTGCCATTCGCTGGTGAGTCTCTCGCTGTGCTTTAGAATTCTTGTTCTCGCGTTTCCTGACTTCTGCTTTTTTCTTTTCAGTTGTTGTCCGAGTTGGCTGACAATTATAGGCGGGGAAATTTTTTATCAAAGGATGTAAGGCGCCTACAGGAACAAACCTCTACTTTGGCAGCTGAGAAGCTTTCTATGGAGGAAAATCATACTCAGCAGCTTGCTCAGCTGAGAGAGTCCGCGGATGGTCATCTTTCAGCTCAGCTAGCCGAGAGCAACTCTCCGCTAGTCAAGAATCACTCGCAGCACGTTTTGATACTGAGAGATTGGCTGAGGAGGCGAAAGAGAAAGCTGAACGCGAGGCTTTGGACTTGCGCAACCAGTTAACCTCGCAAGAAGTTATTCTGAATGACCTCAAGGCTGTGTTGGAGGTTGAGGCGGTTGATCGCTTCAAGAGATCCCCTGCTTATGATGCGCTGTTGTTGCGCGAGTTTGAAAAGGGCATGAGGCAGGCGAAGAAGTTTTTCGCCATGAAGGATCACTCGAACGATAAAGCTCTGAGGCGTTTCGACAGGTCTCTCCAACAACACATGGCCGATGGGGTGGACTCGATTAAAGAGCAGACAAAACGATGGAGAGCCCACTGCCGTTATAATAGGACTGAACCTCATCCTATGCATCTGGAGATCCCTAGCAAGCGTGCTTTTAATACTTACTATTCGGGTCAGAAAGGTAGTTTCTCTGGTTCTGGTGCTGAGCCTGATTTGGGCCCTGTTGCTGGAAGGGATTACGAGCCTTTCATGCCAGAAGAGGATGAAGAGGACAGCGAGGGCCCTCCTGCAGCCGGTTGAATATTTTTGTCTAGGGCTGTAAACTTTACTTTTTCTTTTTGTACCTTTATTTGTAATTATTTGATTGTAAATAACTTTTTTATTCAAGTTATAAACTTCTTCTTTTCTTTTTGCTCAGCTGCCGTTGCTGAATTTTTGGCTTTACTTAGTTTTTCCACCAAGTTTTTTTTTTTCTTTAGCATTTTTTATAGCTTTACTCAGCTGCCATTGCTACATTTTGGCGTACCCAGTGTTTGTCAGGATGTATCCGACCATGCACCAAGTTTTTAACATGTTATTCGTTTGTTCAACTGCCATTGCTGAATTTTGGCATCTTATTGGGACGTCTCCCCCTTGTTTTTCTGTGTTTAACTGGCTTTTTCGCCTATGGGGACTTTATTTTCCCGTAATGGCGATTCCCAATCTTTGTAACTTGGGATTTCGCTTCTCGCCAGTTTGTCATTGCTGCGAGCATGAAGCTTGTTATTTTTGTGATAGTGGCAATGTATGATGGCGAGTGCCTTTTATGACTGACGAGTGAAACCGCTCATTCTCAGTAATAAATTACTCTTTATTGAATGCTTCCTGCAACTTTGTTGACATAGTTATAAAGAAAATACTAAAAACGAAAACTGTTCTAAGAAAAAATAAAAGGAATTCAAAAGATTCTGACTTGTCCCTTATGTTAAGGATAATATATCTTCAAGTACTGCGCATTGCACGGACGGGGTAGTTCGCCAAATCCTTCTCGAGTAATGCGATATGCCCCGTGGCCAGCTATCCCCGTAATCTTATAAGGCCCTTCCCATTTGTCTGCGAGTGATCCTGCAGCCTTGTCTCTTGTTCCTAGATTCACCCTCTTCAGTACTAAGTCACCAAGTGTGAACCTCCTTTCACGCACATGCGAGTTGTAATATCTGGCTACCCTCTGTTGATACGCCGCATTCCTTATTTGTGCGCGCTCCCTTCTTTCTTCTAACTCATCTAGGCCGCACTTTAGCATATCAATGTTGATTTCTGGCTGAAAGAGTTGTACCCTTGGTGAAGAGAATGATGTTTCCACGGGAATAATAGCTTCAGCTCCATAAGCCATGGAATACGGGGTTTCGCCTGTTGAACCCCTCTCTGTTGTTCGATATGCCCAGAGCACTTGTGGTAATTTATCCGCCCAGCTGCCCTTTTTGGCTGCCAATTTAGCTTTCAGGTTGTGCTTTATGATCTTGTTCACTGCTTCAGTTTGGCCATTCGTCTGTGGATGTGCTGGAGAAGCGTAGTAGTTGTTGATGCCATACTTATCACATAGCTCCCTGAATTTCCTACCATCAAATTGGGTCCCATTGTCCGTGATGATGGTGTTATCCCGAATCTGTATAGGATATTTTTCTTCACAAAGCTTATGGTGTTTGCTTCTGTTATATGTACCAACGGCTCGGCTTCTACCCATTTTGTAAAATAATCCACGGCTACTATGGCATGCTTTGCTCCTCTAGTTGCTGTTGGCATTGGGCCGATCAAGTTTATTCCCCACATGGCAAATGGCCAAGGCGAGGTAATACTTTGCAGGAGCTTAGGTGGTTGTCGGATGTTATTGGCGATTTTCTGACACGCTTCACATCTCGCTGCCACCCTTTTGGAGTCGGCGAACAGTGTTGGCCAGTAAAAACCCTGCCTTAATGTTTTGTGGGCTAGGCTGGCACCCCCAGCGTGGTTCCCACAACTTCCACTGTGTATGCTTCTCAGGATACCTTCTGCTTCCTCAGGTCCGACACATCTCTGCAGTGCCCTCGAGTATCCCCTCTTGTACAGTTCTCCATTGAGTACTGAGTATCTTGTAGCTCTGTATTTCAGCCGCTTTGCCTCTAATGGGTCACTTGGGAGTACATCATTGACGAGATATTCTTTAATTGGTGTGATCCAGCTGTTCCTTTCGCCAAAGACTACCCCGACTTCCTTTGTTTTAACTATACTCGGCTGCAATAGACGGATCATAGAGATATTGTTGGGCCAGATGTTGATCGTGGCAGATGCCAATTTGGCTAAGGCATCAGCCTTTTCATTTTCTTCTCTGGGGACATGAACAATTCTGTACTCTTTAAATCTTTCTAACAGCTCCTTTGCCAATTCCAGGTAAGTGATCATGCTTTCATCTCTCGCCTGGTATTCATCTAGTACTTTATTGACAACAACTTGAGAGTCGCTGAAAATTTCCACCTCGTCTGCTCCTAAGACTGTGCTAATCTTTAAACCTGCTATAAGTGCCTCGTACTCAGCTTGATTGTTGGTAGCTTTGAAGTCAAAATGCAAGGCACATTCGATTGAGTCTCCTTCCGGGGTTGTCAGCACTACACCTGCCCCGCTGCCGTGCGTGTTTGATGAGCCATCAACGCGAAGTTGCCATTTGAATATTTTCTTATTTTGCTCCACCATCATTCTCGCCACCTCTATGCTTGGTTCGGTGAACTCTGCTACAAAGTCTGTCACTACTTGGGCTTTAATTGCTGTCCTTGGGAGGTACTCTACATCGAATTCACTTAATTCGATCGCCCACTTTGTTAATCGACCGGATACTTCTGGTTTCTGCAGGATTAACTTTAGTGGGCAGTTGGTGTATACCCCGATTCTATGAGCCTGGAAATATGGTCTTAGCTTCCTTGCTGCTGTTATTAGAGCGAGTGCCATTTTTTCTGCCGGCGAGTACCTTGTTTCGGCTGGTAATAGTGCTTTGCTGGTGTAGTATATTGGCTTTTGGATTCCATCTTCCTGTCACACTAGCACGGAACTTGTGGCTGCTTCAGAGACGGACAAGTACATGTACAACGTCTCTCCTGTTTCTGGTTTTGATAGCAGTGGTGCCTGTCCAAGGTAATCTTTCAAGGCCTGGAAGGCCTTTTCGCAATCCTCATTCCACTCAATTCCCTTTCCCTTTTTTAAAGCTTTGAAAAATGGTAAGCATCGGTCTGTTGACTTCACTATGAATCTGCTCAGCGATGCTAGGCACCCCGTGAGTTTTTGGACGTCCTTCAGAGTCTTTGGCGAGACCATTCTCGCTAGTGCTTGGATTTTTTCAGGGTTCACCTCTATTCCTCTTTGGTGTACTTGATATTCGAGAAACCTCCCAGACGGTACGCCGAATACACATTTTGCTGGATTCAACTTCATTCCATACTTGACCAGTACGTCGAACGTTTCCCTCAGGTCATCTGCATGTCTATCTGCAGTGATGCTTTTTGTCAGCATATCATCAACGTAGACCTCCATATTTCTCCCTATTTGCCTAGCGAACATTTTGTTGACTAAACGCTGGTAAGTTGCCCCAGCGTTCTTCAGGCCGAATGGCATGACTGTGTAACAATACAACCCCTGATCTGTGGTGAACGCTGTCTTCTCTTCGTCAGGCTTGTGCATCTTTATCTGGTTATATCCTGAATACGCATCCATGAAGCTCAACGTCTCATGTCCGGCTGTTGCATCGACTAACTGGTCAATCCTTGGTAGCGGGAAGCTGTCCTTGGGGCAGGCTTTGTTCAGGTCGGTGAAGTCGACGCACATCCTCCATTGATTGTTTTTCTTTTTACTAAGACCACATTCGCCACCCATTCCGGGTACTTAACTTCTCTAATTGACCCTACGGCAAGCAACTTTGATACTTCCTCTTTTATCGCTGCACTTCTTTCTGGGTTGAAGCTTCTCCTTTTCTGCACCACCGGTTTGCATTTCTCATTCACAGCCAGATTGTGAGAAATTATGCTTCTATCAATCCCTGGCATGTCTTCGTGGCACCAAGCGAAAATCCCCCTATATTCTTTCAACAAGTTCATCACATCTTTCTTAACTTGTTCAGTCAGCCTTGCTCCGATCTTTACTGTTTTATCTGGTTCCGTTTCATCTAGAATAATCGACTCAGTCAGTTCTTCCTTCTCTCTGCTCGTTTTGTCTCTTGGGTCCAGTTCGAAGTTTTCCGGATTATCTTCCTGCACTTCCATGTCTACTTCGAATATGTTCAAGGTTTCCATCCCTGCTTTATCTTTGAAGATTGATAGGTTGGCGCGGCGAGCCATCTCCTGTGACCCTCTCAATTCTCCGACGCCGAATTCTGTAGGGAACTTTATTTTCAACGCATGGGTTGAAGTAACAGCTCGAGCTTTGTTAAGAAACGGTCGGCCAAGTAAAGCATTATACGGCCAATTATGGATGTCAACCACGACAAAGTCCAACAGGATTGTTCACCGGCATGGTGCTGTACCAAATCTCACCGGCAGCTTCACAGTTCCTAGCGACCTAACTTCTGCGCCACCGAATCCCTTTAATGGCACATGGAATGGTTCAAGATCTTTCCTGTCCAGCCACAACTCGTCATATACTCTGGCACTTAAAATATCAGCCGAACTTCCATTGTCAATCATCACCCGAAGGACATCCCTATGGGCTATTCGAACCCCCACGACGATTGCATCGTTAGGTTTTGCATCAATTCCATCTGAGTCTTCTGCTGTAAATGTTATGGGATCATGTCCTTCTCTTCCTTTCTTGGGGTTTCTCTGCACAGAATTGATCTCCATGCTCCTGCCTTCATACATTACTTCTCGAACCTCCGACATCCTTTCTCAATTGCTCCTCCTAGTGTGAGGTCCGCCGAAAATGGTGTTTATGGTTGCGTTAGGGCTGTTCCTCCTTGGACTCTTCCTATCCTGCCCGTTTCCTTGGCGGCTATCCTGGCGACCACCGTGCTTGTCCCCTTTCAAGGCAAAGTCCTTCAGCCCATCTCTGATCAGGCTTTCAATGTGATCGCGCAACTGAAAACACTTTGAAGTTTCATGTCCATGATCTTTGTGGAATCGACAATACTTAGTTGTATCTCTCCTGGCGTTTGCTGATTGCTGTCGAGGGTATTTGGCGAGTCCTTTGTCTTCTACCACAGACAATATCTCCTCCTGGTCGCCAGTTAAAGGGGTGTAATGGTTGTACCTTCCTCGAAACTTATTGGGTCGAGTGTTTCCTCTGTTTTCTCTTGAATACCCATTTTGGCCCTTCTCATCTTTCTGGCGATCACGTGATTGCATCTTTTTATCGTCCTTATGGTCCGATTTTGAGTCAGGCTTGTGCCCATGCATGTAGCTACCCCCTTGCGCTACTTCTTCTTCCTCTGCCAGTGCATAGTCGCCAGCTATTTCCATCATCTCCTCGTAAGTTTTGGGTCTATCTCTTCGTAGGTCAAAGGATAATCGTCCACTCTGTAGCCCATTGGTGAAAGCGGCAATTACAGCTACATCACTGGCATCCTCAATTTGAGCTACTTCCTTCCCGAACCTGGCTAGATACTTCTTGATTGACTCATTACGTTCCTGCTTCAAGTTTGACAGATGAGCGAGTGACTTTCTTCTTTGGACACTTCCCATGAATTGCCTTATGAATGCCTTACTGAGGTTTGAGAAGCTACTTATGGTTCCGGGCGGGAGTCTTCCAAACCATCTGGAGGCGAGGTCGCCGAATGTTTGTGGGAAGGTGAGGCACAACAGCCCATCATTGGATGAATACTGGGCCATAATATTACGGAATCGGCGAACATGTTCCTTTGGATCCCTGTTCTCCTTATACTGCTCAATGGTTGGCATTCTAAATCTGTCTGGAAATTGGGTGCGAGCGATAGTTTCGATGAATGGGCTATCTGACTCATCATCCGAGGATACATTACGACCATACCTTCGCGCCATTGCCGAAACTTTTCTTGATAGCTCTTGCAGAGTGACATCTCGCTGACCAGTTGGTTCTCCTGCTGGATCGAGTCTACTCTTGATTGTCATCCTACCATGATTGCCTCTCTTAACTGGGCTTCTTCGATCTTCAGTGCTCTCGGATCTCCTTCGCTTCGCTCTTTTGGATCGTAACTCCCTTCGTGGACGAGGACTCTTATCTTCAGTCGAGATGGAACGGTGTCTCCGTCGGTTTCGTTGATATGTGTCGCTGGAATTGACCCCATGTGTTCGCACCTAGTCTCGTTCCTTCCTGGATTCTTCATTCATCACACCTTTTCCCTTCCTTTGTTTTCTCCCCTCGAAATCCTTAGTGTGGTCCTGGGGGGTCTCCTCAATGGATTGTCTTGCTTGAGTATCGGGAATTGCGATGTGAACTTCTGACCGTAGCCTTCCGGGTGGATGGATTCCAAGGGTGGTTAACTCGTAAGGAGATGAAACTCCTAACCCTATGGGGAGCGAAAGTCCTATTTTGCTGGCTTCGCTGATTAAGTTTACCAATGCGGCTTGGAAGTGCTGCAGGATCCCGGGATCAGCCACCCTAGTTCCTGGCGTTGCTGCTGATTGTTCCCCGACTGTCACTGCCCTGTCTCCCGTTGGCGCAGTTGGTTCAACAACTAAATCTCCGCTGGAGTTACCATCTCTGTCGCTGTCGTTGTTCATGCTGTCTGATTCGCAAGGTCCCTCGAAGTTTCTGTTCAAAGAGCCCTCTCCTTCTAGCGCCAATTGTTGACGGTGAAATTTGGATTGCCACGCACTCAACAATTATATCAATGTAATATAAAGCAAGAAAATTAAGAACACATGCAAAAGACAAGTTTTACGTGGAAAACCCTTGAATGGGAAAAAACCACGGCGCCCCTGAGGGCAGAAGAATAATACTAGGTTTTCGTTGCTTAGTTACACGCTCAGATCTCTCTCACAATTGCTCTCTTTTCTTTCTCTAGATTTCTGAACCCCTTCCTCGTGGGATAGGTGGTTCTATTTATACATGTTTACTTAGGGTTTCCCCTTGTTGATTCGTATTAGGATCCTTTCTCCTCACGGATCAGGTCTACCTTCCTTTTTATGATTCCTTGTTGCTCTGGGTCTTCTAAAAGTTTAGGGTTTACTTCTGTGTTTCTGCCGAGTCGGTTCAAGCCCAGTGTGCTGGTCCAGCGAGTACCTTTATTTTCTGGGTATTGCGTATTTGGCGAGCACACTTCTATATTCGGCGAGTAGGTATTTAACTTCGGCGACCATGTCTTTGACTTCCTTCTGGTTTAAGCTATTCTATCATTCTGACTTGTCAAACTTCCTTCTTTAACCCGGTCAATGAGTGACGTGGCAGTCTCTTGTTAGCTCTTTTGATGACGTGTCAGGTTAACAAATTTATACATACAACAATATATTTGTAAAATCAAAACCATTTTTCTAAATCATTATGTATCATATGTTTTTAAAAAAATTATTCATCATATTTTAATCATGAATAATATCTCATCATTATTACATAAAATGGTTTAGGATTTGTTAAGTTATTTTTATTTAGTTGTTTGTATCATATAAAATGAAAATACAAAACAATTAATAGTAACAAGGGTATAAATGTTAAATTACTTATTTTTAAACCATTTTATCTTTAAAAAAACAAACAAGTGGATACTAAGAACATATGATTAAAGTTGTTAACCGCCAAAAATGGCAGGGGTCTAAAGAAGAATTTTCCATCCATACCAAGATTATTTGAAATAGGAGGACACCTCAGGGAGTATCCAGCTACCCCGGGAAAAAGCTAGACCGGTATGTCCAGGTATATATTCTGTGAATCAAGATTAGGATTGGGATCACCTAGGTCCTCAAGTACCAGAAGGCATGAAAATCAGGGCCTTAAGTACCCTGCTACTACATTGTCCCGATACCTCAATGCCTAAGGTATATTGTCACCACGATCTGGTAAGATACAAGGTACCCTGATACCCTGATCCCTCCTAAAATCGGTCTACCAGACAGTAAGAAGGATGTTTTTAATACATCAGAAGAGCAAACTAGCAAGGAAGGAAATACCGATACACCAAGGAACCAGGACCATGCTACAGGAAGGACAACATATTTCAACTTTTAAATATAAGGAAAGTTGACTTCTCCCGCCATTTTAAATGGGATTAGTCAACTTTGTCAAGATCGCCAAGGAAGGAAACAAATCACTTGATTATGGGATCATTCTCGCACCTAAAACGAAGCCACCATCAACATCCCGTTGATTGCTTAATTGATTGATTGACTACCAGAGTAATGAGCAAGAAAAAGGACCTATAAATGCTAAAAGTCTCTCGAAAGAGAGGGGTCTGATTTTTGAATCCACATCCTTACAACTTTTCCACTTATCGACTAGCACGAGATCACCATCGCCAACTGTGTCAGAAATCTCCTACTTAAACCTCACAAAACCCTCATTGTATCAAAACTGTGTGTTATCGCCATTGTATCATGCATTGTATTGATCAATAAAACAGTATTATTCCATTTGTTTCGATAAATACATTGTGTTAATTGGAATTTGACCCCTTTAACATTTTCCTGCTAACAAAAGCTATATCAACTTAAAATTGGACAAGGATCCTTTGCTGAACTTTTTCTTTGCTGAACCATACTGAGCTTTTGAGGATCCATTGCCATGTGGCTTTAATGAAAACTTGTGGTCAGGATTTGTTTATTTTTTTCTTTTCACGTAACTAATCTAAACGACATAGTTCTGATCAACAAAAGCTTTTCTTTGATCCTATTTCCATTCCCACTCGATGTGTTCTAGCCTTCTAGGTTTTTTGAAGCTTAATTCTTACCCAGCTTTCTTTTTAATACCTGGTTTTCTCTTTAATTTTGACAAGTATCCCACCCAATTTTCTCTTCAATTTTGAAAAACAACAGCAACGGTGAGATTCTAGACAAAATTAAGTTGATTAAAGAAAAATCAATTCCCACCACAATTGCATCAAATCACAGAATAATAAAAAAAAATACAAACTACAAACCCACAACACAGAGCCTTATCATATTTTAAGTTTTTTCTCTTTATATATACCCAAAGTTTGTAATTGAGAAACGATCTTTCCTTACTCGGAAATTTTAAGTAAATTTAAACCTAACCCAAAATAAGGTAAACTAAATTTGTATAGATTAAATTTTTAATTTATAAAATAGACATACCGTTGATTGTAATGGTGTATATATATATATATATATATATATATATATAGAGAGAGAGAGAGAGAGAGAGAGAGAGAGAGAGAGATTTTAATGAGGACTTTTTACAAGGCACATTTTAAGCACTTTTGATGAAATTTAATGGAATATATTGAATCTCGATGTGATTTTTTTGCATGGATGATAAAAACATTGAAATATATTTGAAATTGAAAAATTTCTGAGTACAAGAACTAATTTTTTTCCGACTTTTTGAAGATAAAACATTTAAAAATTGGGAAATATAAGAAAAATAGTTCTCAATTCCAAAAAATTTCTAAATTTTTACCAAATGTGTATTTTAATACATATATATATATATATATATATATATATATATAGAGAGAGAGAGAGAGAGAGAGAGAGAGAGAGAGAGAGAGAGAGAGAGACGAAGGCAAAGGGAGGCCTATAGAGGCCATGGCTAAGGATGTCAATTGGACCCGAACCCGCAAGTATCGACCCGAACCCGAACCGCATGGGTCGGGTCTGGGTCCTCATATTCGGGTTGTCGGTCGGGTCTGGGTCTAAGATAAAGGACCCGTATCGGGTTTGGGTCCAGGTCTGGGTTTGACCAAAAACCTGGACCCGAACCCGAACCCGTGGACCCAACTTAAAAAGAATGACATAGTTTCCCAATCCCAGCAAATGTACGGGCTTTGCAAATCCAGTAGGCAATGTAGGATTTGTCATATATCATATATAAACCTTGGTTGCATACTCCCATATATCATATATCAGATTAACATGTTTGATTTTGTGTGGCACAGATTCTTTTATTTATTATTATTATTAAGTATGTTTTTATTATTTTATATATATTTGTTTAAATCAGGAGAAGATAGTGAGGTAGAGAGAGAGAGCCTTGAATTGAAATAGATGCAGTAGAGAGATAGAGAGAGATGAGCAAGTTAATTAGAACTCAACTAATCAGGGAAGTTTATCAAACCAGAGATCTCTGTTAGGGTGCGTTTGGTACGCAGGACAGGACTGGACAACGTGGGACAATTTGTTCTTGTCCCACGTTTGGCGCATCCTTAGCATGGGACAGGACGGGACAAGGTGGGACAAAAATCACAAAAAATTGTCCCACCCAAGACCCTAGGACAACTTGTCCCATGACATGGGACAAGTGACAAAAAGACCAATTTACCCTTTAAATTATCAAACAATTACAATCATGTCTAATATATTATATTATATATATATACATATATAATATTATATAATAATATATTATCATATATAATAATATATAATATATAAAAATATATTATTATTATATCTATATATATATAATAATATTTAATAATATATATATCCTATATATAATAATATTCAATATATCATATATATATATATATATATATATATATACATATATATTATAATCTTTAATATATTAGATATTATTAAATACAATAATATATATATATCCTATATATAATAATATTCAATATATCACATATATATATATATATATATTAAACATTATTATTATTATATATAAGAGATATATATATATATATATATATATATATATTAATATGTATTATAATATATATTATAATATATATATATATATATATATATATATATATGAAATATTATCATATATATATATATTAATATGTATTATATTATATAAAATATATATGTAATATAAATATAATATATATTTATATATATATATATTATATTTTATTATTATATATAATAATATATAATATATTAAATATTATTATGTATATAAAAATATTATTACCCATACAATAATATATATATATATATATTTATATTATTGTACATGTAATAATATTTAATATTATATATATATATTTAATATTTCATATTTCATATATATATATATATATATATATATTATATTATTATTATATATGGGATATATATATATTATATTTTCTATATGTAATAATATTTAATATTATATATATATATATCTTATATATATTATTATATATAATAATATAATATATCATATATTAATATATACAATAATATCAAATAATAATAATATATATAATATATAATAATATGTTATATATTATTATATATTATATATTTTATTATTTAATATTATTGTATATATTATTATATTATATTTGATATTATTATATATTAATATATAATATTATAATATATGTTGTTATATATATAAGAGGGGTACTCTGGTCATTTGAACCTATTATCCTGTTCTGTCCCAGCTATACCAAACGCATAATAGTACAGTCTACAGTTCTGTTCCAGGCCTTCCAAACACAATACAGAACAACATGTCCTGTCCCGTCCTGTCTCGTCCCACCTTGTCATGTCCCATGTCCGTACCAAACGCACCCTTAAAGTGGAGTCATGCCATCGCCGTCGAAGTAGGACACGTTAGCTCCTGAATCAACCAGAGCTCTCTCCTTGTCTTTGTCTCCTTTCCTCGCCGCCTCGCACAATTGCTCTCCTACTTTCTCCACTACTTTCTCCAGAGCTAATGCTGGCATGTTGGCAGATGCTTTTACATAGTATCAAATATCAATCACCTAAAGAACGATCAATTTTTATTTATTTTTTAATAATAGAATGGTCAATTAAAAAAAGTGAGATTTCATTATTTTAAGGGTTTTACGGGTCTGCGGGTTGGGTTTGGGTCTGCTTAAGACCCACGGGTCTAGACTCGAACCCAAACCTGAAAATTTTCATAGGTCTAGATCCGGGTTTAGGCCCAAATATTTTTTATGGGGCTAGGTCTGGGTCTAGTAGGACCTGACCCAAACCCGACCCATTGCCATCCCTAGCCATGGCCCCCAACTAGGGACGACAATTAAAACCGAACCCATGGGACCCACCCGAACCCAACCCGCTTAAAGAGGGTTTGGATTGGGATAATTGTACCCGTGGACGGGTTTGGGTTTAAAAATTGTATCCGTCATGGGTTCAAGTTCGGGTATGGATTTGGAAAAAAAAACCATACCCGAACTCGCAAACCTGTTATTATGTGTGTGTGTGTAATTTTAATATTGTGTTCTTATTTATTTGTGTTTGTGTGTAATTTTAATATTTTGAACTTATGGATTATGGACTTGTGTCGTGTTAGAATTCAGAACTTGAATTTACGGATTATGTACTTATGTTAGAATTTTAGAACGTGAACTACAAATTTTTTTTTTTTTTTTAATGCTATTACTTTTAAGCTTAACATGATAAATGTTCACGGTTTCGCGGGTCCACGGGTGCCACACCCATCCACAAATCCTCTAAAGTTCACGGATTCGTGGGTGGGTCTGGATGTTGCTTAAATCCGTGGGTGAAACCCGAACCCAAACCCACTACATTTCGTGGGTTCGTGGATGGGTTTGGATGTCATTTTCTTTCACGGGTTTGGGTTTAGTTTTTCCCAAACTCGCCCGAACCCGATCCATTGCCATTCCTACCCTCAACCAATGAAAATTCAACAAAAGAGAGAGACGAAGTCAAAGGGGGGCCTATAAGGGCATGCCCCCCAAACAAATGAAAATTCAACAAAATTTTCATTATATGCATATTATATGAAGGTGATAATTGCAATCCGATCCCTCCATTTTATTAATAATATAAATTTCTTATATATATATATATATATATATATATATATATATATATATATATTTTGCCAAGACAAAATCAACCCCTTTTAGTATTTTAATTTCTTATGATTTCATACATTATTTCATAATCTAGTATATATATGAGTTTAACTATACATGGTTAATTTTCAATCATTGGATTTCAATCCAAAGGTCTACAAAAATCAAAGATTTGTTAAGAAATTAAAAATTAAAGAAATAACCTCTTCTCGTAATTACCATCGCAACTATACATGAACTGTATAGTAGCTAAACCCGTATATATATGTATGTATTGTTTTATTAGGTACTCACTAAAACAAATTAAGATTTTATTTACTATTTTATTATGCAATATATCCATCTTGTTTTGAGGTGGTTCTTATTGTTTACTATACATAGTTTTTTTACTCGTAATTTTTTGATTTGAACGTTAAAATTATTTTTATCAACTTCCAAGATTTTAGGTTCGAGATTATAAATTAATAAATGTTTTAATTTATGTTCAAGCTTGTGTTATTATATATTTATTATTTGGTTAGGTTGTTATTATGGTTTTGATAAATTTATTTTACTTGTTTGTTATTTAAATTTTTTCAAAAATATTCATAAGTTAATTTGGTTTGACATGAATATTATAAAGTTAAATTATAATTATATAAATAATTGTTTTTTTTTTTAAATATATTAATGGTACAATGATATTTTAAATATTTTATATGAATTATATATTTATTAATTAGGAACTATTGAAAGAGATATTTCATCTATTTAACAAGATGAAAGATCAATTTTTCACAAATTCTTTGATTAAGTATATTAAAATGAAAATTGTAAAGAAATTTAAATAAATTTGACTATAGATAATTTTTGGATACAAAATAAAGTCAAGTTCCATTTTGATTCTCCAAGTTAGTAAAAATTATTAAAATTACTACTACTACTACTACTATTATTATTATTATTATATTAAAGACTAAACGACATTACATTTTAGTATATTAATATATTTTATCAGATTAAAATTCATTAAAATCAATGCGCTTTCATCATGGTTCTTACCGAAATTAAATAAGGAATCCCTCATGAGAGACTCACTATATATATATATATATATATGATGATGATGATGATGATGATGATGATGATGATGAGTACTTATCAAGTGAGGTATACTTTACTTTAATTTCGGTAAGACCTTGATGAAATGACATCGATTTTTATGAATTTTGATCTGAATTTTTTTATAGATGATAAGTTTAATGAAATTTACCTATGAATAAAATTTAAGAATTTTTCAAGTACTAGAACTATTTATCCCGATTTTATTAAATATAAAAGGATTGAAAAAAGGAGAGAAATATAGGAAAATTCGAAAAAATAATTCTAGTACTTGAAAATTTCTCAAATTTTATTCATAAGTAGATTTCAGTAAACTTATCATCCATACAAAAATTCAGATCAAAATTCATAAAAATTGATGCGATTTCATTAAAATCCTTATCGAAATTAAAGTAAGATATACCGCACTTGATAATTATTCTATATATAATAGAATTTTATAAAATAACCCATTTAATATTTAAATCATTGAATTTCATCAAACAAATGAGATTTGAATCCTCTTAAAAAGTACTTAAAATAAACAGAATTTAAAGAGAGAAAACCAAAATTAGCCATCAAAAATATTAGAATTTCGTTTCTAACCACATATGAAATTTTAATTGTTAATAACCACATTTTTGAGAAATTACTTGAATGCCCTCATATAAAAATCATCCCCAAACACACACACTCTCTCTCTTTCTCTCTCCCCTCCCCTCTCCTCTCTTTCTCTCTTCTCCTTTCTATAACATCAAAATCTTCACCTGGTTCATGATTGAATTTTGATCATTGTTCCTGCAAATCGAACACCAATGATCGAATTCCGATGGTTCTTCTTGCTTCTCTGTTCATTCTTCCTCTTGCTTCTCTGTTCGTTCTTCATGATCGAATTTCAATTGTTGTTCCAATTTGCTCTAAATCGGTTTTAAGTTGTGTAAATATCATTCATTTATTCATTAATTGAGTTACAAACAGTTACTGTAACATGGTTTTAGTGTTATTGGATCACTTTTGTGTGTTTTTGTGAAGAATCAATTTCAAAAAAGTTTACAGATTTTTCCAGAAGATTTCAAGTTTCACGAATTCGAAAACTTGAAATCTTCTGTTAAAACTTGTTAACAAAACTTGAAATCTTGACGAAAAACTTGAAATGTCAATCACGAACCAGGAGAGTTTCAATATTTCAAGTTTTTATAGAAGATTTCAAGTTTTGTCAACAAGTTTTAACAGAAGATTTCAAGTTTTCGAACCCGTGAAACTTGAAATCTTCTGGAAAAATCTACAAACTTTTTTGAAAACAATTCTTCACATAAACACACATAATTGATGCATTAAAGCTAAAATCATATTAAAGTAACTGTTTGCAACTCAATTAATGAACAAATGAATGATATTTATCGATTTAGAGCAAATCGGAAAAGGTTTTCTCATTCACTTCGTGAAATCTACAACAAGATTATGAAGAACAGAGAAGAACGATGATGAAGAACAAAGAAGAACGAAATCTTCAACAGTGGTGCGGCCATTGGCGTTCGATTTGCAAGAAGGTGATGAAGAACAAATACAGTGATGAAGAACAGAGAAGCAAGAAGAAGATAGTGAGAAGAATAATAAACAAAAGAAAATAGAAATATTAATTTGGGGGCATCTTGGTAATTTATGGACACCCACTGAATTTTTTTTCAAAACATGGTTATTAACAATTAAAGTTTTGTATGTGGTTAAAAACGAATTTTCCATGTTTAGAGTGGTTATTTTTAGCAATTTTCACGAATTTAAAAGGTGGTGCAATAAGTTTGTGGTGGGTGATTCAATGTATATGATTTATAAGTATGGCGGGTACACTTAGAAACAGTACAACCATTATAAAATAATATTGTTAGGATTAAAAAAATTATTATTTTAAAGAAGTTATTTATTTATTGATAAATTTTATCGATAAATAACTATTTATTAATTTAAAAAGAGTTTTATGTTTTTACTACTTATACATATATTACTTTTTGGGTCTTTTTAAGTGCAGTGGTGCACCCATTGTGATCATATATATTTTTTAGTATGATCACATTAAAATTTTACATTGTTTTGGCATGATCGCATGCAATCATCATTGTGCACCATTTTACAATAAAATGCTCCTATTTCTTATTATTACTATTATTATTATTATTTTACCAAGATGTATGTATGACTAGGGGCAGACCCACCTTAAGGCCAAGTGGGGCCCATGCCCTAACTCAATTTTTTTAAAATAAAATTGATTTTGCTTTCAATTATATATATACATATTAAATAACAATAATGATAACTAAACACCTCCTAGTAAAACTGTTATTCTGTCACTTTTTTGAATTGGTAGTGGTGGTTCAAGACCCACCATTTACTTTTTAAAGGAAAAATGAATATCTTATTTTACAAATTTAATTTTATAATGTAATTTTAATAATTTTTTTATGCCTTTTTTATTTTATCATCTTTTCCAATTTCTTTCTTAAATTTTCATCTTATTTTAAAACAAAACAATTTATTTTCTCTTTTTTGTCATTGTCAACTTCTTAGCTACTTTCAATTTACAGTTACTTAATTCAATTTATTTTATGTTAAATTATCCATTATTTTGAACTTTTATTAATAGTTTTAGTTTTCAATCAATAAACCCTAAAATCTCAAATTTTAATTTGTTATATTAAAATAGTTCATCTATTATTATGATTCATTTTATTTTATCATCGGTATTTTTCTTTATTTTATAGTTTTAATTTATTCCGAATCAATAAATCAAAAACATGTTTAGTAATATTTATTAATCAATTATTTTTGTATAAATTTAATTCATTATAGATATAAAACAAAATTTCTTATTATAAAATTAGATTGTAATTTATTATTTTAAGAAGAATAAATATTGCAATTTTATTGTTTATGTTGTTTTTCTTGTTATTAGTTAATTTTTAATGTTGTGTTTCTTGTTTTTATTATTTAGTTCATCTTGAATAGATGTTCTATTTGTTTTATTTCATATAAACTTCAGTATATCATCCATTTTTCTTTATGTAAAAAAAACTCATTTTACTATGATTTTAATTTTTAATATTTTTTATAATATAATTGTTATTTTGTTCAAGTGCTCCACCTGATTAAAATTCCTGGGCCACCACTGTGTATGACTTATAAATAAATAAAAAAACAATGGATATGGTGAAATTATAGGAAATGTGATGGATGTCGAGCACATTTTGAATTATCTTAGTGAAAACATTATTGCGATGAAAGTACCTACTGATGAAGAAATTATTCAAGGGGTAATTAATACATTTACAGATTTACCGATCATGATGGTAATCTAGATAACAATTCTGTTTTACTAAGCGTTTCTCTCAAATAGGTCTTTCTAGTGGTAGTAACCTTAAATAGCTACTTGCTAAAAAAAAAAAATAAAAAATAAAAAATGTGTGGTATGTTCGTTGCAAAAAATTAAGGATAATGCTAAGTTTGGTTTAGGTAAAAAGAAAATACAAACAACTTTAGATACATTTTTTGAGATGAAGTGGACTGATAAAATATAAGTTGTCAAGTAAAAAGTTTATTAATATATATTATGAATTTTATGTGCTATTTCTTTTATGTAACTAACCAATTATTAATTTATATATTCGTTGGGTCTTAAAGGATTAAAAAATATAGGGTTAATTGCACAAACTTACCCTATGTTTGGTCTTTGAAGCAAAGTATTCAACAAATGGTCTTAATTACACAAACATCCCCTGCCGTTAGTGGCCAACGGTTATTTTTAACCTTTGATTGTCTTGGTGATAAGAAAAGTCTAAAATGCCCTTAGTTATTGTTTATCATTTATTTTATTATTTATTTCATAAAACAAAATCAATCGGATAATATAACACTTGGAAAATGGGATTCAACTACCTAGAAAATCAGTTCATCACATTCAAACTACCTGGAAAATGAAACCCAGAAATTGAAAAAAATAAAAAAATAAAGTAAAAGAAACATCTCCACCAAAACCAAGACTAGATCCATCAAAAACAAAATTGAAAAAAAGAAGGAAACATCAATTTTTTTAGACCAACAAAGGATAGAGAAACTTATAGGTTCGATTCTGCCAACAAATCTCTTCAACCATGCTCAAAATAGGGAGCTGAAAATCCTCATCGTACAGTAAACATCATCTTCTTCTCCAAAACAATATTATTATGTACAAATCTTTTCTCAAAAAATTGAAAAACATCATCTTCTCACCATCATCATCATCATCTCCAAAAATCTTACCAAAATCAACATCACCATCATCAATCTCCACCAAATCATCACAACAAAATAAAGCAAAAACTCAAAATCTAAAACACCAAACACATACCCAGCCACCAAAACACAAACCCAGTCCCAAACCTAGAAGACCACCACCAGCGCCACCGTCGTCGACCCGCACCAAAAACCGCCCCCACCGCATCGATCATCACTCGATATACCCGGAAACCATTTTGATCTGCACCAGGCCATTTTTTTTCCAATTAGAAAAAATATCAACAAAAAAAAAAAAAAAAAAAAAAACCCAGATACATAAAAAAACATATGGATCAAAGATGGAGCTACGGCTCCATCTTCCGCCGATGAATGGAGCGCCGCTCCCCTTGGAATAGAGAAGGGAGCTTCATTGGTGATGGACTACCACCACCAAAGCCTATCTTTTCTGGCCAAATCCCTTATCATTTCTGCCTCTTCCGTCGGTGACGAGCTCCCTAACGCCGCCCTCTCGTACTTCGAATTTGCAGCGAGCTCCACACCATCGATCTCCTCCCTCATCTAAAACAAAAGCCGTTTTTTTGTGGATAGGTGGTTCATTAGATGTGGACTGCTGTTCCATCTGATGAAGCAAATCTCAGATGGGGATGAAGAATTTTAAAGAATTGTTTTTTATTTGGGGTTGAAATATGATTATATACATTAATAGGTTCTTTTAATCATTCTTTTGTTAGTAAATATGCAATAATAAAAAGTAATGAGATAGTTTTAAATTTTTAGTTTTATTCGATGTTAAAATGACTATTTTACCCTTGATCATTAAAGTCAACCATTAAATCTAACTGTTGACCACTAACGGCAGGGGTTGTTCGTGTAATTAAGGCCGTTTGTTGAATATTTTGCTACAAAAGTAAAATACTATATTATCTAATGCAATTAGTAAGGTTATTATCTTAGTACATTGGTCCGAGTTGGGATTGAAATTTTTTATTACTTAAACGTAGTTATTAATTTATCGAATATTCATTTTTTGAGGTTTTAATGTACAGGTTTGTGCTTGACTTGATAGGTCTTCCGGAATCTCTGACAGATTATATATTTTTAATTTTACAATTTCAAAATTTATAATATTTTTTTTTTTGAAAAAAAAAAAAGAAAAAAAAAGAAACTTAAAACAGGGCATTTGTTATGAATCAAAGAATAATAGATGAACAAGAAATAATTGAAGACGAGATGAAATAATAATAAATAATAAATAAGAGAGATATAAGATGAGAGAACAGAGAAAAATGAGGAGAAAACATGTAATGCTTTTTATTTATATTGAAAGAGCATCAGCTCGTTTTTACAAGAGATAGCATATATATATATAGTGAACAAAGTAAGCTCTTGAGTGGTGGTGGGAAGGCCACGTGTGTGAGCAAGCCTGAGCAAGAAGCAATCTCTTGACTGGTGGTGGGAAAGCCACATGTATTATTACACTCCCCCTTGGATTTTCCACCACTTGTATTGTATTTAATTTTCTAAGAAAAACCCGGTAGGACAAAAATCTCAGAAAAATATATACAAAGATCTTCTAGATCTTGTGGTGTTGGACGTCCTCATAACTGTCTCATTAAAAACCTTGTCATGAAAATCCAGTGGGACAAAACTTGATCGAAGGGAAAAAGAGTACAGTGCATATAAGTCCAAAATTAATGTTTTCTTCAGAGCTTTGCTCATATTTATACTTGGATTTCCACAACTTGTATTTGAATTTGCTAGGAAAAACCCAATGGGACAAAACCTTAGCAAAAATATATACAATGATCTTCTGGATCAAGTGCTGTGGACGTGTTCAGAACTGTCTCATTAAAACCTTTCCGGTAAAACCCAGTGGGAGAAAATCTGGTAGAAAGAAAAAGAGTATAGTACACATATGTCCATTCAAAATTTTTTGCTCCCCCTGAATAAAACTTCATCATCAATCCTGTAATTTATAAAGCTGACGCATGCCAATTCCATATACCAGTTTCTTAAAAGTTGATGTAGGCAATGCTTTGGTAAATAGATCTGCCAGATTATCTGTAAACTGTATTTGTTTAACATCAACTCGTCGGCTTTGTTGAAGTTCATGAGTATAGAAGAATTTAGGAGAAATATATTTGGTTCTATCTCCTTTGATATAGCCTCTTCTAATTTGAGCAATACAAGCCGCAATATCTTCAAATATTGGTGTTGACATTCCTATAGATAATGAAAATCCACATGTATTTTTAATATGATAAATAACTGACATTAGCCACACGCATTCTCGGCTTGTTTCATGAAGTGCAAGGATCTTCGAATGATTAGAGGATGTAGCAACAAGAGTTTGTTTTGTGGAGCGCCAGGAGATTGCTATGCCATTATATATAAAACATATCCCGTTTGTGAACAGGCTTTATGGGGATCAGATAAATACCCGGCATCAACATAACCAATTAAACCTAAAAAGTTGTTAGATTTTGAATAATATAATCCTAAATCTTTCGTTCTACGAAGACAACGAAAAGATGTTTAATCTCATTCCAATGTCTCCGAGTTGGTGCTGAACTGAATCTAGCAAGCAAATTTACTGAAAATGCGATATCTGGTCTAGTATATTGAGCCAGATAAAATAAAGCACCAATTGCATTAAGATATGGTACTTCAGGACCAAGTATCTTTTCACCATCTTCAAGTGGCCGGAATGGATCTTTCTTAGGATCAAGATTTCTAACAATCATGGGGGTACTTAATGGATGAGCCTTGTCCATATTAAATCTTTTCAGGATCTTTTCAACATATGTTGATTGATGGGTAAGTATTTCATTTGATTTATGCTCAATCTCCAGGCCGAGACAACATTTTGTCTTTCCTAGGTCTTGTTAGGATTATGCTCAATAGTAAGAGTGTAATATTATAATTAACAATCTTTTTCATATTAATAAAGTGATTTCTGGTTTAACAAATCTTATAGCATTTATAGTTTAATTATTATAATTGTCAAAGTAAATAATCATAAGGTCTAAAGACTATGAGAAAAGAAGAATTGTTCGTACATCTGGATATGTATGTGGTAGACACAATTCTTTAGTTAGTCTTGAATAATGTTCACAACTTAAGTTAAAGGTTGGACACCTTTATCTTGTTAAAGTTGTAGAATTCTTTTGCTAGCATTTGAGTGGGATCAAATGAGATATGATGAGTCTAAAATCATCGGAGTGTCTTCGAGCAAAAGAATCTAGTGCACTGGGTGCATTGAACTGGATCACAATGAAAAACTTTATCTAGAACCGTCAATAGATAATAGTCTTTTCATTATCAGGACAATCAGAGAGTCTATCTTAATCCTGAGATAAATGATGGACTTATGGTTGCAAGTGATATCATTTGAGTTATCAATGAGTACGATTATATAGCATAGTCTATCCTCAATAGTTTAGTGATATTCATTTGTTAATTGATAGAGGACTTCATTTATAGATATGGACATCGTGGCTCCATTTATTAAATGAAAGTATAATATCATCATATGGATGTTTTGAGGTAATTGGATATTAAATCTCAACGTTGAGTTTTCGATAGTGTCTATTGAAAACATGGCTTCTGGACAAGTCAAAATATCCAAGTTCAAAACGTGGTCATATGAGTAAATATGGTAACTTGGAGAGTTATAGGCGGTCTATGAACTCTTGGCGATTACTGATATTAATCACGAGGATACACTATCTCCAACATGATTGTCTAGGGTATGAATGAGGAACATCTTCTTATTCTATCTTTATTTAAGAGTTCAATTTTAGCTCTTTAGTGGAATGAGTTAAAATTAATGGATCGGACCTAAGTGAATCATTTGTTGATTGTGATTAGGTTATGTCTATTGAAGCTTAAATTTAGATAGCCTGCCAAGATCCCCAATCCATACGGACTTATATGGATTACTTGATATATTCTACCGGACCAATTTATGGGTCCATTTAGAATTGCATTTAATATATTAAGAATATAATTTGCACATTATTTATTTAATGGGCTGCTCAATTATATTAATATATTAATGAAAGACATGTGGGCTTGTTTCTTTTAATAAGAATGGGTCTGGTTCACATGTGGGCTTTTTATTTAAAGTCCAATGGATTAAATGAAATAAGAAAATAATATATGGCCCATTTGTTCAAGTGGGGCGGCAAGGTGATATTAAACCTAATATATTATTTTGTTTCATTGTTTTAATTAAATAAGAATTAATTAATTTATTAATTAATTGTTTAATTAAGAAACAAATCTTTTTCTGATAAGGAAAGTGGAAATGGTGGAAACTGTCACCATTTTAAACTGAGTTGGTGAGAATGTCAGTGGGTTAATAAGTTAAGTTTAAAAGGCACCTATTATGGTGAACTACCAAAATTGCCCTTAGTTAATGATTTATGTTATTCTGTTTGGTCTTTTCTCTGTCCACACTTGCAACAAAAACGTCAGTAGGATTTAACTCAGTTACTCAGTCTCTCTACAAATAAAAGTTCAAGGTGTTGCCCCGACTTTCTTCTTCAGTAAAATAGGGTAATATTTCTTGATCCTGCTTGTTTGAATATTTCGAGCATTTTAGTATTTTGTTAAACTGAAGCCATTGTTATAATGTAAGAACTTTTCATTTTATTTTCGAGCCTTTTTGAAACAATTCGTGTCTTTTTGCTCATAAATCGAGCCTTTTTGAAACAAAATCGTGTCTTTTTGGTCATGAATCGTGCCTTTTTGCTACAAAATCGTGCTTTTTTGGTCATGAATCGTGTCTTTTTGCTACAAAATCGTGCCTTTTTGGTCATGAATCGTGCCTTTTTGAAAAACCTTTCGTGCCTTTTTGAAACAAAATCGAGCCTTTTTGCTACAAATTCGTGCCTTTTTGCTCATGAATCGAGCCTTTTTGAAACAAAATCGTGCATTTTTGGTCATGAATCGTGCCTTTTTGAAAAACATTTCTTGCCTTTTTGGTCATGAATCGAGCCTTTTTGCTACAAAATCGTGCCTTTTTGGTCCTCATTCGTGCCTTTTTGAAACAAAATCATGCCTTTTTGCTCATGAATCGTGCCTTTTTGAAAAACATTTCTTGCCTTTTTGGTCATGAATCGAGCCTTTTTGCTACAAAATCGTGCCTTTTTAGTCCTCATTCGTGCCTTTTTTAAAAAAATGTCGTGCCTTTTTGGTCATGAATCGAGCTTTTTTGCTACAAATTCGTGCCTTTTAGAACTGAAATCGTGCCTTTTTGAATTGAAATCGTAATTTTTTGAACTGAAATCGTGCCTTTTTGAAATCGTGCCTTTTTGAATTGAAATCGTGTCATTTTTAATGGTTTGTGATTATTAATTTGACAGCCTCATGAATCGGGTTAGAATAGTAATATCTTACAACGGTCGATGGGAGCAATTACTCGACGGAAGTCAGAGGTTCGTTGGATCTGATAACCGAGGAATGTATGTGTCAAAGAATTTGACTTACGATGAATTGGTGTCGATCGTGCATACTATTGTGAACTATGATGTAAGCAAATACAACGTTGATTTGTCATCAATATCAATGGTTCCTGGCAGTACGTGTCGCACATTTATAAGCAATGACGACGATGTCCAGTTTATGCTAGGGGAAGATCGAGTGATCCCTCAAGTATGTGTCAGTCTTATTGAGCGGACAGCTGGAGATGTGTTAGAGAATGATATTCCTCCTCCTGAAAATACCCTACAATTTGGATCCTTTAGTGGTAGCAACCAAGTGTTCACCCAAAGGAGTGGCAACGAAGGTGGGAGAAACATGTTTGGTGTCCCACAAGTTGTGGTCGACCATGCAGATGCGGCTGAGACTCAATTTGGTGATGTGTTTGGTTGTCGAATTGAGCAGTATGATGCGCAGTACAATGAGCAGAACAATGACAATTACCCGAACCATGAGGTGGATAATGAGGCAAATAATGAACATGTTGATGATTTGCAAAATGTGGATGAAGAGCATGCACATATGCAAACACATGGTAGACGTGTAGAAGGAATTAGTGGCACTGCACCACCAGATATGCCTGGGACTTCCGAGGTCCGTTATAATGTGACAACATCTGATTCTGTTAATGCGACAACTTGGGTTATTCCGGGAGCAAATTCATACTCGTTTGGTACTGGTAGAAGCAGCACCTTGGAAGCGCAAGAACCGAGAACCATGATTTATAAGGGTCAATTTTTCCCGAGTAAAAAGGATTTGAAGAGGCTAGTTGGCGATTTTACGATGCGTCAGAACTTTGAATGGAAGGTGAAAAGGTCCAATAAGACAACTTTACATCTAATTTGCATCATTGACGACTGTACGTGGAAATTAAGAGCGGTGAGGAGAGAAGAAGGGACTTACTTTCAAGTCAGAAGTTTTGTCAACGAACACACCTGTCCCTTGGAGGAGATTCACCGTCGCCATCGACAAGCTAGTGCAGTCACAATCGCAGAAGTTGTTGCACCTAGACTTCAACAAGCCGATGGTCGTCTCATGCGTCCGAAGGACATAATCGCCGATATGAAAACAATGTATGGCATCCAAATCATGTACAGTAAGGCACATGATGCCCTGCAATATGCATTGTCATTGACCTATGGAACGCATGAAGAAAGTTTCCAACTGCTGCCATCTTTTGCATACGTTCTGGAACAGCAAAATCCAGGCACAATCACAGACTTACAGTGCGCAGATGATGGTAAATTCCTTTACTTTTTTATGTCGTTAAGGTCCTCAATTAGAGGTTTTCGGAGGTGTATGCGTCCTGTGATTGCAGTTGATGGTACCCATTTGAAGGGAAGATTCAAGGGTACAATGTTTGTGGCAACTGCACAAGATGGAAACGAACAGGTGTATCCAATTGCTTTTGGGTACGGTGACTCAGAAAACAACCTTTCATGGGAGTGGTTTTTGGAGTGCTTGAGAGGTGCCCTTGGTCATATAGATGATCTGGTTTTCATTTCCGATTGTCATGCAAGCATTGAAGCAGGGATTTCTAAAGTGTTCCCTTATGCAACCCATACCATATGTTGCTGGCATTTTGGTGAAAATATGAAGAAGTGATTCCACAGAAAAGATGTTGCTGACATAATGGATAACGTTGCTAGGTCGTACTGTCAAATCCACTACGATCGCCACATGGAGGAGTTACGTAGGCTGCACAAGGGTGCATACGATTATGCCATTGATGCCGGTCCACACAAGTGGTCCCGTGTTCATTGCCCCCAAAGAAGGTACAGGTTGATGACCACAAATGTTGCAGAGTGCATAAACTCATGCCTAAAATTTGCACGGCAACTGCCATTGATGACACTGGCAGAGTTCATTCGGAATATGCTACAAAAGTGGTTCCACGATCGTCATACAAATGCACGATCAATGCGTCATCGATTGACCGACGCAGCACATCTTGTGATCCTCAAACGTGTCGAGAAATGCGGTTATATGACCGTAAATGCAGTTGACTGGAACATATTTTCCGTCAGACACAAGGGAAAACAATGGACGGTTGACTTAGCCCGGAAGACATGCACATGCAATAAATTCCAAATGGACTTTTTACCATGTTCATATGCACTCGCAGCGGCAAGGTACATGACTCTGTCCATTTATTGCTTTATAATACCCAAACGTGAATCTAACTGTGTTCATTGTTGTAGGGAGCGGAACGTGGATTTCATATCTCTATGTGCAGACTACTACAAAAGGGAGACACTTATTGATGCATACTCGGTTCTTATCATGCCTGTTGGTCATCCTTCTTCATGGGTAGTGCCATCCGACATCGCAGCGCGGGTGGTTTTAAATCCAAGGATGAAGAGACAATCCGGTCGCCCGATGGAGGGTCGACATGTCTCGTCTTCGGAGAGGACAACCACACAATCGTGTAGAAGATGTGGACAACTAGGACATAATAGCAGGAAGTGTTCCAACCCGCCTATGGTTAATGAAGGTCCCAGTACTATTGTACCCGAACAAAACCGTCGCAAGTGCAGCATCTGTCATTCAACTGGACACAACAAACAAACGTGCCCTCAGAAGGACTCTATCGTGGAATGAATGGAGTCTTATAAGAGGAGACTTGACCCCACATCATAAATGCTGTCATGGAAGCGATTGAAGGGATGAGAGTTGCATTGGGTGCTGCTGTTGTGCTAAACTACTGTCTGTAGGGGCTTTTCCATCCTGCTCCTTATATATTGGCGCTCAAGATGCTCTCGTGGCTGCTTATCCAACACTAGACGACAAGCATAATAACATATACAGTAGGCCAGAGTTAGTGATGTTTATTTGAGTGCAACGAGTTTCAGCTAGAGAGGACAAAAAGACGAACGATGCAATCATCTTAGGGCTTATGTTTTAGACATGTGTTTTGGATTTTAGCTGCTGTAGTTTGTTTATTTCCACAAGTCACCATACTAGTTGATATACTCATATATGGTATTTTTTAACTTTGTGTATGCTTTGATATATGTTCATATTTTAGAAATATTTTATGTTCGAATTTTTTTTTGAATTTAGTTGAACTTTGAACTGCAAACAACTTGAAATAAAAAATTAATAATTTCATTAACAACAGCTCTGTTATGTACAACAACTACAATATCCTGGAGTTACAATAAACCTCCATGGCCATCTTTTACCGGATGATGGGCATATCGGCTTCCATCCAATCGAACGTATCCCTGTTCGCCGTCAGGTACTCAATCATTCTCAACGTATGAGCACCACAGTATCCCCTGCAATTAACCACATGAACAACCATTAGCATTGATACATTTCAAAACCGATTGGGATAGAATAACAACTTGAAATAGTCATACCCCAATTCCTGTTGGGGCACCCGGTCTGCTGACACGAATAACATCCGGAACGGCCCATCCCTCTTTTTGTAAGTCTTGTCACCCGGTTGTCTGTTCCTGTGAAAGTGCACCGTATAGAGCTGAGAGGGTAGCAAATAGCGCATGTTATAGGTAAAAATAGTCATGATGGACACGTCATCACCATGGAAGGCCAGGTCAGCAGAGGTCAAGATAAGTCAACTTATGGAGCAGAAACCTCCACGATAACTTACTCGGAAAAGAGGATAAGTAGTCCGACCACAAACAAAGACGATCAGCTTGAGCAGCAGATCAGATTCAGACACACTCGGGCATACTCACTCGGGAAACAATAAAACAGTCGCCAACACTTGCAATCAGCAGCCAGCAGGTCCACAATAAGCAACGATGTGGACCATTAGAGTTTAAAAAGGAAACAAGCAGTTCTCCCGTGAATAAAGGAGAAAGAATCCCGTTCAGAATTGGACACAGCCGAAAAAGGAAAACATAATCTAAATAGGACTAGGAAACCGCTTGAGACTTGGGGGCCACAACACTAAACCCTAGCGGTCACCTTAAAACCCTAGAAACAACATGTATAAATACCCCCTCTATTCATAAACAGGGGTACGCGAGAAGTAGAATAGAGAGAGAGAGGATCATAGTGCAAAGTTCTTGTAATCATTCTTTATCGTTCTTCATCTTGTAATCGTGATTCATAGTGGATTTGACTTTGTTGCTAAAGCAACAATCCCGTGGATGTTTCTCCGATCTTTTGGAGTTTTACCACGTAAATCACTTGTTATTTCTTTACAATCTTTGACTATACTCAAGTATAAACTGCAGTAATTCAAAAAACGAATCATTGACTTGGTGATCACCAAAAATCACCGTCAACAGCGCAGACATGCAAACTGGGCATTCCTGTGCCTAAATGGGACCTCCCGTCTGAACGAGTCAAACACAAGAATGTGCCCATACTGCAGATCGATGCTGGCCATGACCCAATGCATACCTCCAACGTTGCAAGGAATCAGAACCTGCAGGTGTTTCTCCAAGGTGTTATCAAAACTCGAATAAACATGGACGCAAAACTCGAATAAACACTCACAATGTCAACATCGTGCCAAGGCTGTATCCCTAACGGGAGCTCCCCACGGACCACCATAAGCTCATCACGGGACCATGTCTGCTTGAACACAGACCAACCTGATGGGGGTTTCCTCTCCTCACCAGTGCCGATTCTGTTCCATTGGTGATCTAACAATGTCTGAAAGAAAATTAACTGAAACGTTAGGCAGAAGATGTATGAACACATCAATGTTGAAGCAAAAACCGTATAATATTAACACTTACAAAGAATTGGGAATCCAGTATGTTGATCCTCGAACCGTAGACAGTGGGGTGCAATCGCTGATGCCTCCGGACAATCTTCAAGTATGCGTCAATGTGCTGAAAATTTGAACAGTTTGTATTGTTAGGATTCAACCATTTGTGACTGAGTTTTATAAAGACAATTCAAGGAAGGAACATACCGTATCCTCCAACTCCATGAAGTTGGTTTGCAACCGGTGGAACCAAGTGACAGGAACACCAACTGGGTCGTGTAGATCCACATCACGTCTGCATAAGTAGGGAAAAAGTTACATAATACTGACTTACATATTTGTCGAAAAAAACTATAAACAGAATGTAATACTTACAATTCCCCCGACATGCTCCTCTTGTAGTCTTCGTACGCCGTAAGCTGTTCAGGATCTACCAGTCCATGTGGATTCCATTCATGTGCCGACGGTGGCATCACCCGTGCCTTCTTTGGTAGACAGGGGTCTGTGTATGGGCTCCGTTCCATCCAACCTCGACGTCGAATCCGGTCTCCAAGCCTTAGGGGTGAGGGAGTCTGTTCCGGACCATGGGGATCGGTGCGGGCTGAGGAGGAACTCGGTCCCCGTTGATCAACCTGCGACCGTGGAATCCGAAGAACCAAATCTCTCCTCGAGGATCGCCTGCAGGGGTCGGCTGTGCTCTGGTCGATCGGAGGTCTACGCTCGCTGGGATTGACTGGATGGGTACGCTGCGACGTGCGGTCAATGGATAGCTCCTGGATATCGACAGGATCATTTAGCAGCTGTGATGAGCAGTCTACGGTGACTGCCTGCGACGGTATACGCTCTAATAATGCTGTCTCTGTATCACCGGGGACCACCGGTTGTCCTAGCGCATCTGGAGCCTGCTGCTCGGGTACTGCGTCTGTAGTATGTGCCTCCCTATGTCTGGTCCCTGACCCTGTCTCATCATGATCAGTACCTGTCCTGCCTGTACTGAATGCTCCATCATAGTCATGAGGTGGTAGGTCATCGAACGGTGGATCCTCCTCCATACGCCCCTACGACGACGGACCATGCGACGACGGACCCTACGACGACGGACCCTGAGACGTCAGACCCTGTAGCGTCCGAATCATAGCCACCAACTCCAGATGCTGTGAATTTCTTTTCTCTTCATTCTTTTGGATAGCATCCATGACATCCGTCCGTAATGTTCGGACAGCATCCATCACTTCTGCTAATTTCTGCTCCCAGCCTTGAAAGGATTGCAGACTCTGTCAGTACTAAAAATATTAAGTCAATGGAAAGTAAATCATGCGGTTAAAAAAATGCTTATGTACCTATGGATGCTCTTCAACGCATTCAGGTTGCTAACCTTCAGGTGCAGGCCGTCTGGGCAACGTGAATCGTACCCGCCTACGCCTCACGGGAATATGACTGTGACCCTCCGGGTCTGAATCACTAGGTCTAGGTCGTGGTTGTCTGGGTTGACTGAAAGGTATCCGCCTAGACCTCGTGGGACTCTCACTACCAATGTCAACCTCCGGCTCTGAGTCCTCCAGATCAGAAGGTGCAAAATACTGAGGATCCATATCACTAGGTCCGTAATATGATTCCTCTATATCACTGGGTTCGGCAGTCCTATGTCGATCGGGATCCAGGCGGTCACGAGGTAAATCTGCGGCATCGTCATCATATAGACTGCCTTCCAGGTCTATGCCTTCGTAGTACCGTTGACGCCTCTCAGCCTCCGTAGGCACCAATTCAGCCCGAGCAAACATCTGCAATCGGAGTGACATCATTGTAATTGCAAACATACTGAAAATAATAAACATTAACAACATCAATACTTACCCTTTCAGTGAAAATCTTATCCAGCGTTTTCCCCCGCGGTCGCGCAGTCAACTCCCATTTCAGAATACGTGGAGGGGGTAGCTCGATTACCCTGCGTTCCCCACATTTGTGCTTATTGCTGCTAAGCTCCAGGATAACCTTAAAAGCAAATATCTGCATAATAGATAACACATTAGTGATATAAAATATTTTCTATTAAAGTATGGCTGCAAATTATAAATTCTCACCAATAATGCGTGCGCTAGACCGTATATGTTATACGCCTCAGTGGTGTTATCCGTGGCCTGTTCTTGCTGTCGTTGTTCGAACCGTTGCCGTGGACCATCCAAAGCATGCTTCAAACCAGATATAGTCCGCCTATACACGTATGCGCCCCATGGGAACGCATCAAAAGCGTCCAAGTCCTCAACTAGCTGAAACTGCCATAATGGAATTTTATATCTCTCGTCCACCCCCATCAGTATCCAGTTCAGCAAAAACAATAATGACAGCTTCACCGCATCGTACTGCTGCTCAAAAAGACCACTCCGCAGCACTGCTTCAGGTCTTCATTCTCTACGACTCGACCCTGAAAGTATCGGTCGTGTATGCCATTTTGTACCATCTCATAACTTGCTGGGTCGGGAATGATTCTGAACTTCAATCCGGTGATTACACAAAACTCAACCTTCGAGAACCGGACCGTATGCTTACCCAACAAAAATCTCATCTCATCTTCCAGGCCGTCGTGATGCAACTCGCGCAAAAGCATCCGATGGACAATTCCAGCCGAAAAATTCATCTCCTAATGCATGTGAAGTAAATGACCGAAGCAAGACTCAGTAAACCGACGACGGTCTTCCATCCGAAGAAGTTCAGGTACACTTTCAAGTGCGTTGTGGACATCTGTAATGTCATTCACATGGTCATGCCGAATAATTTTTCCGTGGAACCATTCTCCCACAGGGATTTTCAGGAAATCCTTCAGATTCACCCTCTGCATATTCACCAAAAAAAAAAAAAAGCATATAAGTTCATGAAAACTCCTAAAAATCAAGGTTAAAAAAGGCTTGAATGCAGTTCAGAAAGGCTCGAATACAGTACAAAAAGGCACGATCACAGTACAAAAAGGCACGATCACTATACAAAAAGGCTCGATCACTATACAAAAAGGCACGATCACACTATAAAAAGGCTCGATCACTATACAAAAAGGCTCGATCACAGTGCAAAAAGGCTCGATCACAGTGCAAAAAGGCACAATCACAGTGCAAAAAGGCACGATCACAGTACAAAAAGGCTCGATCACTATACAAAAAGGCTCGATCACAATACAAAGTTCAAAAAGGCTCGAATTCAGTACAAAAAGGCTCGAAAACAATTCAAAAAGGCTCGAAAACAGTTCATAAAGGCTCGAATACACTACAAAAACGCTCGACATAAATGTACAAAAAGGCTCGATCAAAGTTCAAAAAGGCACGATTACAATACAAAAAGGCTCGATCACAGCACAAAAAGGCACGATTACAATACAAAAAGGCTCGATTACAACACAAAAAGGCACGATCTCAATAAACAAACGCTCGATTACAATACACAGTTTATAAAGGCACGATTACAACACAAAAAGGCTTGATTACTATACCAAAAGGCTCGATTACAAAACACAGTTCAAAAAGGCACGATTACATCACCAAAAGGCTCGATTACAAAACATAGTTCAAAAAGGCATGATTACATCACAAAAAGGCTCGATTACAACACCAAAATGCTCGATTACAATACACAGTTCAAAAAGGCTCGATTGAAGTTCAAAAAGGCTCGATTCAACTACAAAAAGGCACGATTCAACTACAGAAAGGCTCGATTCAACTACAGAAAGGCTCGATTCAATTGCAAAAAGGCTCGATTCAACTAATCAAACCTAGATCTTCATCGTTTTCAAAGAAATTTTTTTCCAAAAATAAAACCCTAACCTAACCTGATCAACAAACACACAATCTTATTCGAAAACGAGAATGAAAATGCTTACCTCACTCCTTCTACTTCGCCGTTCAACTCTCGTCGACATAGCTACTGTTCCGGTGGTTCACCGTCGAATTTTGGTTCTGTTGTCCGTCCGTTTCTTGGTCAAAGGTTTTTCTTTAAACGTTTGAAAAAACTCACAAAGCGACAAATGAAGGGGTATTTTTGTCTGGTGACCATAAATGGTTTCTTTTAAACTTAAGTTAATAAGTTGGTGACTTTTCCCCAAAAGGCACCCCATAAAGTGCTATTTAAATTTCGACCCCGATAAGGAAATATATTTCCTAAAGCTATACTATTGGTAGTAGTATACTAAAAGTAAAAGACTTGTTTGATAAGAAAATAAATAATTAATTTTATTTATTTAATCAAATAAGAAGTCTTTTTATTTAGTCAATAAAAGAATAAAATATCTATGAGTTGGATTAGGGTTTGAAGTCTAAACTTTGATGGAAATTAGGGTGCAACACAAGCCTATTTTTGGAATGTGATTTGCGGCAACCCTAGTTGTTTTTAGAGAAGGATTTTCGGCAACCCTAAAAGAAAAGAGGAAGCAAATTCGGCCACCTATATATTTAGACTTATAGAATTCGGCCAACATAAGTTGATTGATACAATTTTCTTCTTCTTCTCAATTCATAGAAAGTATTATTTTTATTCTACTAAAACATAAAAGAGTGAATAGATTATTCTTTGATGGTACACTAATTGCTTGTTCATCAATAAGCTTGTGTGTACAACATCGATTTAGGTTCACGCGAGTTTCGATCATTAGATTGAGAACTCAAAAGTGACCGGAATAATCTTAGTCTTCTTTTGATTGTTTTGTGACTAACAAAAGAAAAAGAAAAGTTTGTTTGTCCATTCTCAGGTCTGCAATTTAAAGAAAAGGGAGACCATGCTCCTAGGTGATTCACGTTCGTGCTAGGATTGAAGATCTTGCGGATTACCATCGACGTAAGTCAATCGGATCACGCGACAAAAGGTATTCTTCTTTTGTTGATTATATGTATGCTTAATTAATTAAAGGGTTAAGGTTCATAAAAAGGAAAAATTTTAAAACTACTAAATCTATTTTTAGTCTCGCTTCCGCTGCATGTACTACGGTATTTTTCCCTACAGGTCTTTCATTTCAAATCCCCTTTTCAAATATTCCGTAATTTTCAGGAGCTCTCCAGGAGTTCCAATCAAATTCATATCATCAACGTAAATTGCTATAATAGCAAATCCAAGTTCAGATTTCTTTATGAAGAACTCATGGGTGTATAATATAATTATTATACCCTTATTTTATCAGATAATTACTAAGACGGTTACACCACATCCGTCCAGATTGTTTTTTAATCCATATAAGGATTTTTGTAGGTTCATCAAATACAGATTACGAGATCTCGGTTTACATGCTTCTGGCATTTTAAATCCTTCCGGGATTATAAATATCTGCATTGAGTGAATCATATAGATAAATGATTATTACGTTTAGAAGACGTATTTCAAGCCTTTTAAAGGTAGCCAAATTTATCAAAAATTCGGAACGTAATCGTATTCATTACTATTGAATACTAAGTTTCTGTGAGAAACCTTGTACTACGAGTCGTGCCTCATATCTTACGATCTCGTTTTTCTCATTACATTTCCGTATAAAGACCTTTTAGTATCTAACTAGTTTGACATCTTCAGGTGTCTGGAGAACTATTGGTCTAAATATTTTATGTTTGGCTTATGAAGTCAATTCTTCTTGAATTGCTTCTTTTCATTTAGGCCAATTATGCCTTTTGTATACAATCATCGATACTATGAGTTTCATAATCATCATTTCAGTAGCTACTGTATTTGAAAATGTATCACTGATGATTGTTTCTTCACTATTCCACATTTCTCATGTATGATTTATAGAAATTTATTAATTCTTATATTCTTGTATCTCTGTAGAGATTTCTTATATTTCAATAGATTTAGTCATTTCATAGACTCGTGTCTCTTTAGATATATCAAACTCTTATTGAGTTGATTTAGAGAAAGTGGATTTATTTATAACTCGAGCTTTGTTTACATTAGGATCCTGATAACAATACTTTTCAAAGGTTCATAAGCTTATAATATGCATCAGATGATTTATTTGTTGCATTTTACTCAGATCGTTCTTCAGGAATAATCACCCGGCCAAGGTTTATGAGATAGCAACTTATAAAATTTTATCACTTTTAATATATCAAGTAACCGATTAATAATTATCTGATGATCAATTATCTTTCGTATTTGAGTGATACGAAGACTGAAAATGAGACACTTTTATTACATTATAGAGAATTGAATTGGTATCTCTATTTTGTATAAGAGTAACTTTTCATTTACTCCTTTTTTCTAGAGAAAATTCCCTTTCTTATAATGATATGAAAATTAATCAATATAATAATACGCAGGTCATGCGTAAAAAGATAAACTATTAGAAGCATAGATGATCTGATAAAAGATTAATCAAAATAATCATAAATCTTAGAATGGTAGAGAAATGATAAGCAGTGGGTCAGAGATGAATAGAATGTCTCCATCTAGAAATTGGTAATTGTATCGAAATAATAAAGTTCTCGCAATTACCTGGAGATGCTTGATAAGTGACTATGCTAATCCATTATGAGTATGAACATGTGGAACTGGATGTTCAATATCAATCCCAACTGATCAACAATATTCATCAAATGTCTTGGAAGTAAATTCATCAGCGTTATCAAGGTGTATTGATTTAATCGGATGATCGGGAAAATGTGCCCGAAGCCTGATAATCTGTGCAAGTATTCTTGCAAAAAACAACATTATATGTTGATAATAAGCAAACTTGTGACCATCTAATGGATGTATCAACTAGGACCATAAAATAGCAGAACAGCCCACTCGGTGGATGAATAGGTCTACATATGTCCCATTGAATTCTTTGTAGAAATGATAGGGATTCAAAACCAACCTTAGAGTGAGATGGTTTTATTACTAATTTCCATTGTTAACATGCAGTACATATATTTTCATGGGATAAAAGAATTTTTTGGTTCTTTAATGGATGTCCATGAGAATTTTCAATGATTCAACGCATCATTGTAGATCCCGGGTGACCAAGACGATTATGCCAAAGCATAAATATTTTTGGGTCTGAGAACTTCTGGTTCATAATTGCATAAACTTTTACACTTCTCATAAGAGTGTAATAAAATCCAGATGATAAAGCATGCAGCCTTTCCATAATGAGTTTCTGGCCTGAATCATGAGAAGTAATGCACAAATACTCAATATTCTCATCATTTATAGTTTCCATGTGATATCCATTACACCATATATCTTTGAAACTGAGCAGATTTCTTCTGGATCTGCTTGAATATAAAGCATCATTAATACATATTTTAGTATTATTTGGTAACAATATCATGGCTCTATCGGAGCCTTCTATCAGATCTACTGGACCTAATATTGTATTAATATTTGCTTTAAGCAGGGTTAAATTCTGAAAGTATCAAAATCGTATATGTCGTTGCACTATCGGCTAGACATATATCTCATGTACCTTGCTTTTCAATATCACTCAATTTATCGTTTAAAGACATATCTATTCACAATGAAAAATAAAGTGCATATTAGACAAAGTGATCAAAAGTGTAAACATATAGATATGAAAATATATCACTTCATAAAACAAAATCATGAATCATATTGATTTTTCGAACTTCCGGTTCGACCATGAACTGCAGGTTCATGAAATTCAGAAAACTTCAGGTCTTAAATAGAAATTACAAATTGACTTTCTAGATGAAAGAATCGTAACTTGATCCAATTCAGAATTTCTGGTTCTAATAAACTTTGATATAAAAGTTTTAATATTACAATTTAAATTGAATTCAGAGCTTCAAGTCTGATTATAACTTCAAGTCTGATTAGAACTTCATGTTCAAAACTTAAGAACTTCAAGTTCAGATTCAATATTTTGTATTCAAAATTAGAACTTCAGGTTCTATATAGAATTCGAATTTTGGAATTTCAGGTCCCAAATATGACATTCATGCACATAGTAACGAATCCAGAACTCCATATTTTTACTTAAATTTAAAATTTAGAACTTCAGATTCTGATTGGTTTGTAAAACCGCGCCAATTTAAATATTATAATGATAAATCCAGAAACTTCAGATTCTGGTTCATCAGTCAAGCCAAGCTTGGTTTAAATTCCAGAAACTTAACGATTGACCTAGTTAGGCTCAACACATAATTTATACAAATCCAGAAACTTCAGGTTCTGGTTAGTTGGCATACTGAGATCTATAAATTGCATAAAATTAAATAGATGCGTAAAATTAAAACAATAGATAATATAACAGAAATAAGATGAAGAAGAACGAGAGAATAACAATATGACATAAAGTGAAAAGGGAGTAGAATTGTTATTGCCTTTGTTATTGATGATTCGAGATTATATCCTGACCACACAATTTCAGCTGTGTAGTGATTTTGAATAAAGCATAATTGTACTCAGAGACTGATCTATAGTCTTGAAAGCGTAAATGTTGCCACTGATACCTGGCATTTGGTAATGCAACATCAAGTTGGTTATTAAATCGATCTTTTAGTTCTTGCCATAGAACTTCTGGTTCTGTGATCGTTAAGTATTGGGTTTTCAGATCGTAGTTGTCCCTGGACACTTCTAGTGCAGCAAATTTCAAATTTGCAAGCTTTGACATTATTACAACTTCTGGTTATCCGAAAATCACAATCGGAGTCATAACTTCTGGTCTGACAAAAATCCGAGGAATTTAAACATTCAGATATATAAAGGAATATTTGTAAGTAAATAAATCCAGAAGCTTCAGGTTTCGGTAATGATAAATAAATCCATAAACTTCAGGTTTTGGATGGGTTACCAAACTGTTTAAAAAAAAATGCGTAGTAATAAATGCAAAAAAGTAAATCCAGAACTGCAGGTTCTGGTAGGTTGGCATAGCCAATCTCATAAAAGCGTATAAATAAATAAATGCAGGAGAGTAAATCACGTAAAAGTAAATAAAATGCGAGCAAGTAAATTACGTAAAAATAAAATATGGGAAAGTAAATTCAGAACTGCAGGTTTTGGTATTAATAAATAAAAGTCTAGAAGCTTCAGGTTTTAGTAATAATAAATTCAGAAATTTCAAGTTCTGGAAATAAATCTAGTAACTCCAAGTTTTAGTGGTAATAAATTCAGAGACTTCAGGCTCTGGAAATAACAGCGTCATGCTGATAACATGTTATGAATTAAAAAATAATTGAAAAATAGATGAAATAATAATAAATAATAAATAAGAGAGATATAAGATGAGAGAACAAAGAAAAATGAGAGAGAAAACATGTAATGCTTTTTATTTATATTGAAAGAGCCGTCTTTACAAGAGAGAGCATATATATATATATATATATAGTGTGAGTGGCGGTGAGAAGGCCACATGTGTGAGCAAGCTTGAGCAATAAACAATCTTTTGAGTGGTGGTGGGAAAGCACATGTATTATATCAGGATTGATTATGTTTTTTAAGAAAAAAAAAAAAAAAAAACAGGGTTTGATAATTTGGTGAAGAGCAGCTTCACTTCACGTCTTCAATTATGTTACTCCAGAAAACAAAGCCTCCCAACTTCAAATTTCGCTCCACAAGTATCGACTTCTTTAATCTTTCTCTTCCCTCCAAAACCCCCACAAAATGTTTCACCGAATTGCCTCCAACAACCACACCACAACATTCTCATTTACGAGACGACTCCAATCGTCTCTCTTTGGATTCTTCTACTTGCGTGAAGTTGATTCAAAACGCCACAAAATCAGGGTCCGTGATTCACGGCAAGCTCTTGCATGCTCACTTGATCAAAACTTCCTTCAAGCCTTGCCTTTTCTTGCTGAACAATCTTCTCAACTTGTACTGCAAATTCGGTGAAATTCGTTTAGCGTACCAACTGTTTGATAAAATGACTGAACGAAATGTTGTATCCTATAATTTGTTGGTTTCTGGGTATACCCAGGTGGGGTTTTATGATAAAGCCTTGAATGTGTTTAATGATGCGAGAATGGGGGGTCAAAAACTTGATAAGTTTACATATGCGGGTGTGATAAATGTGTGTGCTAAAACTGAGGATCTTGAGATGGGGAAGTTGATTCATGGGTTGGTTGTTGTTGGTGGGTTGGGTGGGAGAGTTTTCGTGACCAACTCGCTGATTGATATGTACTGCAAATGTGGTAAGATTGACCAAGCAAGGCTTTTGTTTGAGAAGTCGGATGAATTGGATAATGTTTCATGGAATTCTTTGATTTCTGGTTATGTTCGGATTGGTGCAAATGAGGAAATTTTCAGAATCTTGGTGAAAATGCATCGAAATGGATTGGATTTGACTACCTACACGATGGGTTGTGTTCTAAGGGCCTGCGGTACAGATTTTGATGATTCAGTAATATATGGAAGAATACTTCATGGTTGTACACTGAAACTTGGTTTGGATTTGGACATTGTTGTTGGGACTGCATTGCTTGATATGTATGCAAAAACGGGGAATTTAGATGATGCGATATCAGTTTTTTACTTTATCCCTGATAAAAATATTGTGATGTACAATGCCATGATTGCTGGATTGATACAAACAGATACCGTTAGCGATGATTGTGCAAATAGAGCCTTTAACCTTTTCTTTGAGATGCAAAGGCAAGGAATGAAGCCATCAAAGTTTACATTCTCAAGCTTACTCAAAGCTTGTAATGCTGTTGAGGCATTTGAGTACGGGAAGCAAATTCATGCTCAAGTCTGCAAGAATGATTTACAGTTTGATGAATTTATTGGAAGTGCACTTATTGAGTTGTACTCTTTGTTAGGTTCAACCGAGGATGGTTTGAAATGCTTTAATTTGATTCCCAAGTTAGATGTTGTTTCATGGACATCCATGATCAAGGGCCATATTCAAAATGGGCATTTTGAAAGCGCAGTGGCTCTTTTCCAAGAACTGTTGGCATCTGTAGGGAAAACAGATGAATTCATAATATCTACTATGTTGGCTGCTTGTGCAGATCTGGCCACAGGAAGATCCGGTGAGCAGGTCCAGGGGTATGGAATAAAAAGTGGCACTGGGAACTCTACAATCGTTCAAAATTCTCAAATTTGCATGTATGCAAAGTCTGGAGACATAGATTCTGCTAATATGACCTTTGAAGAAATGAAAGATCCCGACGTGGCATCCTGGTCTGCTATAATATGTAGCAATGCGCAGCATGGATGTGCAGGTGATGCTTTGAAGCTGTTTGAGTTGATGAAGGATTTGGGTATTGCACCCAATCAGATTACATTCCTTGGAGTTCTAACTGCATGTAGTCATGGAGGGCTTGTTCAAGAAGGACTACGGTAGGTTATGGAAGCCTTTATTCTACCAGTTTGTTTGTAATTATTTATTTATTTTTTGGGTTGGGGGCTTCAGGGAGGCAGCTGTAGGGGTTGAGCCTAGGTGGTGAATGGGATAAATACATAATTTTTCTTTGAATTCTTCAGGATAGTTTAAACTTTATGGTTCTGAAATTTTCCAAAGGGGACAATTTTTTCAAAACTAAAGACTTGTTTTCAAAACTAATGTTAATCACTCTAGAAAACTAGGTGAAAAACCAGTCCATTTTAGAGGAAAATACAAGAAAACAGATTCAATCTCAACCATTTGGCATTTTATTTTTTACATGTAGTATGGAAGTGATTATCAAGTGAGGATCTGCCTACTGAATCATTAAGGGGAGAGAAAAATAGATTGGGAAATATTGGGATGTCTTAGCATACAATGTTACAAGGTACTCTTCAGGTGGGTTATTTCTTTTGTTTAAACTAATTTAAATGTGCATTCTACTTATGGCAGTTACTTTACAAGCATGCACAAAGATCATGGCATAACAAGTGATGTAAAGCACTATGCCTGTGTTGTTGATATCCTAGCTCGTGCTGGAAGGCTAGCTGATGCCCAAAATTTCATTCTGAACTCTGGTCTTGAGGATAGTCCCGTGATGTGGCGATCGTTGTTGAGTGCTTGCAGGGTTTACAAGGACACAGTCACAGCAAAACATGCTGCAGAGAAAGTAATTGAGCTGGAACCTCAGGAAGCTGCATCTTATGTGCTTCTTAACAATATCTATGTTGATGCTGGAATAGAATTACCAGCTTCAGAAGTTAGAGAGTTGATGAAAGATCGAGGAATCAAGAAGGAACCTGGTCTAAGTTGGATTGAGGTTGGAAACAAAATTCATTCTTTTGTGGTGGGTGATAGATCTCATCCAATGAGTCATATCATATATGAAAGTTTGGAAACAATTTTAGAGAAGATAAAGAAAATAAGTTATGTGGATGACGAGATTTATTGCCAGTACTATTGAACAAAACCCAAGGGAAGGTCCAGACTCCAGAGTAAACTAACCACAGTGAAAAGTTAGCAGTGACTTGTTGGAAATATCAACATTAGCTACAATGAGAGTCTGCCATGATTTGTATACAAAAATGTAGGTTTCCTTGAAGATGGAAAAGAGAAATATTGTTAGAGATCTAATTGTTTCCATGGTTTTAGAGAGGGTTCTTGTTCTTATAGGAATTAGTGGTAGTTTCAGAGCCGATTAGATGCTTGGATCTATGCTCTTTCAAAGTGGTCCCTGATATAGTTTTCTTCCTGCTAAAAATTTAGAAGGGCGAAGAATTCAAAATTAATGGGCATGCAACTGAGAAGCAACTACTTCCGGTGGTTATGTGTGATCACCGATTAATATCTTCCTTTCGTCGGTAAGCAACTACTTCTATTTACAAGATATATAAAATTTTTGTAGGAAATCTAAACCATCCAATAGATGTGAGTCCCATCTAGACTCATGGGTCTTAGAAAATTGATAGAAGCATTTCGGTGGGTAGAGCATGCATGTAATTACATTGAACTTTTTTTTTACTGCTCACTTCAAATTAGCTCTTTGTTTCATTTCAATTGTTATTTTTTCAATATAAGTGTTTACAAGTTTTCAGTTTCTTGTCAATGAAGTAGTGTGAAGTAGATAAGGTAAAAGATATAAAGGACTAGTTAACATAGCCTAAAATTCTCAATTCTGTAATTCTGTATTGGATAGAAGCCTTATCTAGGAAGTTAAATTTCTATAACATAGCCTTTTTTTAGTAAACCCATTTAACTTCTAATACTATTTTCATTACATGTCTGCTAGTCAAAATGTCTTTTATCTTCTACATAACCAAGTCTCATTACATGACAACATTAGATAAGCCATGATTCACAGAAAATGTCTTCTTTGCAGGATCAACAAACCATATCCAGGCGCCGGCCGAGATAGACAAGGTGCAAAGAGAGAGACATTAAGGTTAGGATGTTTAGTATTGAGGAATATGTGTTTAGCTTCTTGAGTCTCTCACTCAATCTGCTCAGCTTTGATCTGACTACCTCTTGTTCAGGATTCTCCTGAGGATCGGTTGTGGCTGTCTCAGCTGCTCTGCTTGTTTCAGGAACTATGCCTTCTCTTCCTCTTCCTTCTTCTTTCTCAACCTTCATCCTCTCAAACATCACCTGCATATAATGTGCAATCCAAGCAAAAGACAATAATCACCAAAACAATAACAATTATGTAACTTGTCGCTACTCTGATTGTGCTATCTAAACATAGCATTAGTAAAATGTTGTCTATGTCTAGAAAGCCATTCAAGTACTAGTCACAAAACACAAAACACTTGGATAGTGTAGGTACTTACCTTAGTAGCTCGAGGCTCCAAATACATGGAATTGGCAAGAACCATCAAAAGCGATCCTAAAAGATTAGCAGCCTGAAAAATGTCAGCCTTGGTTTTGAACAAGCGTGGCAGCGTGTGTCCTAACAAGGCCAAGCCAATACTAGCAGCCATGGCCCTGAAATAAATAGGATATATCTTGCTTTGCACGATCCCGAATTGCTGCCTAGGCAGAGCCCCTGCCAATACATAGCTTGAAATAAACGTAACCCACACACACATCCCATAAGCCGTTGCAAATCCAAGCAAATTCATCATACCCATCAAACCATTCATTGCTCCGCCCAACCCCGATATCAAACCATTCAAATGCCGACCAATTTTATCAAACACCTTGTGTAGACTGCTTTGAACCCTTTTCGCAGCGTGCTCCGATCCTTGTTTTGCTTCTTTGGCCTTCTCAACAACACTATCACAAACCTTCCCGACTTGCTTGGTCACGTTACGAGCCACATCTTCCCCGATGTACTCTGTTTCTTTTGCAGCGCTTTTGGCTTTCGAAAGGGACTCTTTCGCGCCTTCCTTGACATCCTCTGCCATCCCTGCAGCGGTCTGTTTGGCGCCTTCCTTGACATCCTCTGCCTTCCCTGCAGCGGCTTCCTTGACGTCCTGCGCCTTGTGCATTGCACCCTTTTTGGCCTCCGAAACTTTATCCTTGGCTTTCCCAATTGCAGTTGCGATCCTATGAGTGCATTTCCCATAAGCATCACAAATAAGCTCACCGGGACCGCGGGTGGAGGAGATCTCTGGTTCCGGAGAGATAGAGACTTTGGTGTGGTGTTGTCCCTGTTGATCGTACTCGACAACAACCACTCTGTGGCCTTGTTTGACGATGACGTCTTCTTGTAGTTGTTTTTCTGGGGTTGGAGACCAGACTCCTGCGCTCACTAGAGAGCTGACGACAAGAAAGAGAGCAAGAAGATTGATCATTCTCTGTTTCCGAGTGGAGAGAATATGAGTAATCTATATATCTATCAGAATTCAGGTCGAGTTTGGCGGTAGGACTGACAAGTGTTTTGCTTTAACTCCACGTGCTTCGCCATCTGTTAAACTTGTTAACAGTTAACCGCCTCATAGCCCATACCCTATCCTCTTTGGCACCGTTTGGTGCGCGGGATTAGATTGGACTATTTCATGGTATTGAATTGGATTGAGATAGAACTGAGATTAAATGAGATTGGATTGGATTGGACTGGATTAAATTAATATTATACTGTGTTTGGAAAAACATGAAACTGGACTGAATTAATATTGTGTTTTGTTTGGTGAAACATCGGATTGGACTGAATTAATAATTTTTTTTTAATGGAAAACATAATAATATTTTGAATTTGATAATATAAACATATTATTTCGATAAACCCAGATCCAAAAATTTGACAAACCCAGATCATTAATCTTCATTAACAAACCCAGTCATTTATTATATTGTTTTTGCACATTTGGTTTGCTTAGCCTCAACATCTCTCCTGTCAAAATAACGAGAACCGAACAATAGTCAATTTTTTGTCAAATTGACAAAAATTTGACAATAAACCTAGATCATAATTTTTGACAAAAACAATATAATAATTTTTAAACCTAGATCCAAAAATTTGACAAACCCAGATCATCAATAATCATCAATAATCATCAATCATCATCAATAAACCCAGATCCAAAACCCTCTAGTTTCAATTTTTCTTCGAAAATCCAAATCCAAAACAATAGGAGAAAATACAACAATTTTCTTCCAAAACAACAATCTAGGTTTGAAGAATATGGGTGGGGATATATCAGAATGGTCGGCAAGGCTAATTAACTATAGCCAATTACGACGAACGAGACCAAGATATAATCGTAACAGTCACTTTATTTCTTTAAAAAAAAAAAAGAGAGAGAAATCCGTTCATGAAAATGTAATTAACAAATTGTGCTCATGAACCAATAAATTAATTGTAAATCAATTACTATTCAAAAACAAAGAATTTAAAAAAGAAGTGAACAAAGAATTTAAAAAAGAAGTGAAAGGAGAACTTCAGAATGATCATCATCATCACCACCACGGCCACCATCTAACAAACCCTAGAATCAACCCCAGAATCATCATCACCACCACAACCACCATCCACGGCCAACTTCAGAATCATCATCATCACCACCACGGCCACCAGATCTCGGGACTATCATTATCACCACCACCATCCATAGCCATCATCATCATCATAATAAAGAAAAAAAAAAGTTAAGAAAGAAAAAAAACCCCAAGATCTAGTGAAAGGAAAGGTTGAAGAAAGAGAGAGACAAAAGGTTGAAGAAATTTGGTTTTGGTTTCACAGAGAGAGAGAGAGAGAGAGAGAGAGAGAGAGAGAGAGAGAGAGAGAGAGAGAGAGGAAACGTTGGAAAAAAAGTGATGAGAATGAATTAAATGGGTGGGGTCCACATATAAAATAGTCCTGGGACTAATAGAGATGGGGTTGGAGGTGAGTATATTTAATCCCATAATCATGGGATTATTTTGCTGGTGGGACTAATAATCCCATGTCCCCAAATGTCACAAAACATGGGATTAGGACTAAAATAGTCCAATCCTAGTCCAATCCTAGGCGCCAAACATGCCCTTCATGTTGCTTTATGATTTTGCCGACTCCAATAAAACTCAAATTGAATATCTAATTGGGTCACAATTTGCAAACCACTTCTACTTATTCAAGGCAAAACCTTCATCAAGTTAAAAGATTTCTATGTTTTAGCATAGAATTAAGCACTTACAATTACAAAACACCCATTTAATTTACTTTTGGACAAAAAGCAACATATACACTAACATTGAGCAACATATACACCAATTTAAGGTTTAAAAAAGTGGAAATCTTCTACTACAGATGTTCATGAGGGTTAGGGGAGGTTCCCCCACCCCAAAACCTCATTTGGGGGAAATGGGAATGGGGTGTTGGGGGGAGGTTCCCCCACCTCATCCATTTCTCCCACTTCCTCCGTTTGACCCCATTTGACTTAAAATTGAAAATAATCATAAAAATAACACTTAAATATTAATCCAACATCCCTTTTAAAAAACAATATTAATCTAACAAAATAAATAATTTTAAAATTTAATCCAAAATAAATACAAATACTCTTATCCTTTTATTACACGATAAAATTTTAAACAAATCATTAAAGTTAAGTTAACGGATTAAATTTATATAAAAAAGTTAACTAATTAAATTATAAAATTTAAAATTAATTAAATTATAGAATATTTATAAAATTAAAATATAACAATTTGGAAGAAATAGGGATGGGAAACCTATTTAGATTTAGAAGTGAAATCCACCCCATCCCCAGTTGTGGTGAAATTTACCCCCAAACCCCATGGGCCCCATGGGGATGTGGCTACATACAACTAAAGATAGTATCTTTAGTGTTCTTCATGCACCTGCATTCACAATATATACATTACATGTTACTGGTTTCTCATGTCACTATATCCCATGGGAAAATAGCTTAAATATTTTGCATCAAAATGTATGTTCAAATGGTATGGGAAATGAGTTATACCTTATGTATTACATTCAATAATAGCAAAATGAAGTACCATTTTGCATTTATTACTCTTAACGGAACATTAACATTAGAATTCAGAGGAGGTTTCGGAATAAATACATCTTTGTCCACTTGTCAAACGATAGTTGAAAGTTTAGGGGAATTTTAGTGAAAATTGTCAAAAATAACCACTCTAATTATGAGAAATTCTTTTTTAACCACATGCATAATTTTAATTGTTAATAGACACTTTTTTAAGAAATTACTGAAAAGCCCTCATATAAAAACCCCTAAATCATCTCTGAAACAAATTATAGCACGGTGTGTAGAAAACTATCTATAGGGGGGGGGTTTGAATAGATTTTAAACTTATTACCCAATTTTTCGTGTTAAGTCAAAATTACGAAATTACCCCTAAATAGATAAAGCAATAAATCAAGTATAAAATGCGGAAATTAAATAACATTTGATTTTTACGTGGAAACCCTCACGGGAAAAACCACGGGCTAGTAAGTAAGCCACACTCGAACCTCGAATCCACTAAGTGTGTAAAGCGATTACAACCTAATCCCGGAAGTAATCACACAGCTACCTAATCCTGGTATGAGTGAACCTAGTCCAATTTGCTTGCGATCTAAGCAACCTAATCCCGGAAGCTACACACAAGACTTACTTTCTCAATGAAGAGAATAACACCCTAAGTGAATATATGAATATCCAAATGCAACATAGAGCAAGGGAAACCCTATATGCTTATCTAAGATGATTAATATGCAATTAGAACAATCCTAGATATTAAAAACTAAATGACATGTCAAATAGTTTAGCTAATCAAGATTAAGCACAAAACCTAATTAGCTATCACAATACAACTTCTCAAACATACATCACACTAATCTCAATCTTGTATCAAAAGATATATGAAAATCATACAAGTAATAAAATGAGATTGTTTGTTAAGAAAAACACAAAATATGTAAGATATTAGTGAAAAGCTTACCAAGCAAAGTATGATGAAGAATCCATGCAAGATGACATCTAGATGATCAAAGATGATGCTAGATGATGATTGATGATCATGAAAAAGTGTTTGAGTAAATAAAAATGAGTTCTTGAAATTTTTCTTCTCTTTGAAAAATATCCTAAGTATGAAATCTGAATATGAACTCTCTTTATTGACCTAAAGTCAAAGTGGCATATATATAGGAGGCCAAACCAAAGTGTGGTCGTTTTGATAAGTTTGCCTCAAATTTGCCTTGGGCGCTGTACGTAGAGCGCTTCTGTACAGCGCCTGTACATCGCCCATAAACTGACCTCTCGGGTCTGAGAGGGGCGCTGTACGAACAGCGCTTCTGTACAGTGCTCGTACAGCGCCCAACCAAAAACCATCAGACCTGATGCATTTAATTGACAATTTTGCATCAGGTATGGGGGGCGCTGTTCAGAACAACGCTTTGTAGAGCGCTTTGAACAGCGCCCTTTGCAAAGCAAGAATCCCAAAGTTATGCATGACAAGGCAATGGGCAATGCAAGATGCAATCAAACTATTATGCAAGAAGAGATGTTAATGAGCATTAAAACACACAAATAAGAAACACAACATACAAGGATTAAACATATGCATGAGTTGTGAGTGTGTGAAACTATCTCTTCAAGACAAGTAAGCACATAGAAATTTACCTTCGGTGCTTATCAAGACGAGGTCTTCAAAGGGCTTCAAACAATACTAACACCACCTATGCTACCCTTACAAAGAACCCCAACATGTGGTTTATCTACGAAATGAGCCAATCAACAAATGGGAACCTTACAATCTCCCCCTTTGGCTATTTCGTGACAAAACCACTACTCACATTGATTCCTCACAAAAAAATAGAAACTACGGGACAATAAAGATTTTCTACAATACAAAGAGATAAGAAAATAAACTTCAAGTCTTCAATTTCTTGTAGAACAATCAACCCCTGAAAATAAGATTTCTATATTTTCCAATACAAGTGAAATGTGAGATTAATCAAGTGAGAACAAAAACAAGCATTTGCAATTTAAAAGTTTAGGCACAGCATTATGAAATGTATGTGTATGTAATGCTCCCCCTCAACGGGTTACTCCCCCTCAATGAATATTCTCCCCAACAAGCACAATTGCTACTACAAATTTGCAACTCCCCTTACCATTCCTACTCCCCCTTTTTGTCATGATATAGGCAAAGGAGTAGTCCCCAACCGGGTCACTCATAGCAACGAGAGATAGTAGCATGCAAGATATTTGCATAATCAATATAAGTCACTTTATGCATCTCAATTAATTGAAGAGAAACAAGGAGATTTATTTGTAGAAAATGTGTGAATCAAACATGCTTTGCATACAAGACATGTAGCATTCAAGTCCAAAATACAATGGTATTTGGCAAAGCAAATGACAAAGGTTTCTAATAAGAATTCAAACCAATTTCACCAATGTCATGAGAAAAGCAAGGATATAGAGATTTTATTGATTTCAATTTAAGAGCAACTATATCCAATTTTATAAGCGAAACATGGCATGAGCGACTTTGCACCCTATTTGATTTTTCCGGATAAGATATCCGTATGATAGTAGCCATGTTCAACAAATAAAGAAAGAGAGACATTTTGAATATAAATTCCTTTGAATGGATACAAGATCCTTTATTCATTTGAGTCTCATAAGCTTTTACACAAGTTTTGTATTTTAAGAATATGCAATCATCAATTCATGCTTTTCATGTGAGCATGTTATATGAATTTCATGCTTTTTCATTTGTCATTAGCATGTTATTAAAGAATCATCATGTCATGGAGATAACTATAGGTCATTCAAATCATACTTCCTATGTATATCTCCTAGTCCAAAAATGCATGTTTGAACATAAATATGACATGGATTGTAAACAAGCAAGGTTCACACTTATTGAATTGAAAACATATATACATATGTGCAACCAAGCTTACTCAAGCAATTAAAAGAAGAGGCATAAAATATTTCTTTTTTTTTTTTTTTTTTTTTTTTTTTTTTTTTTGCAAGTGACAAGAATGCAAAATAGCTCTCTTTGCTTGAGTTCCCCATATGAGGTCAATCACAAATCACATCACTCCACAAGAGATATCCCAATAGATCTACTAAGTGTTTTAAATCGAGTAGCATCTAAGGGTTTAGTAAATAGGTCCGCAAGTTGATTATTAGTACCTACATGTTCAAGTACTATGCATTTATTTTCAACAAGCTCTCTAATGAAGTGATGGCGGATGTCAATATGCTTAGTTCTAGAATGTTGCACCGGATTCTTGGAAATATTAATTGCACTCATATTATCACAAAAGAGAGTGAGAGTACCTTGGTTGAATCCGTAGTCTACTAGCATTTGCTTCATCCATAGGAGTTGTGTGCATCCACTCCCCGCGGCTATGTACTCGGCCTCAGCCGTGGACAAGGAAATCGAGTTTTGCTTCTTGCAAAACCAAGACACCAAGTTATTGCCTAGAAAGAAGCAACCGCCCGATGTGCTCTTCCTATCATCACAATTTCCTGCCCAATCCGCATCACTAAAGCCTACAAGACTAGTGTTATAGTTAAAAATCAGCGTAGAGGACACGTCATCACCATAAAAAGCCACATAAGCAGGAGTCAAGAGAAGTCAACTTATAAGCACAGAAACCCCACCCCCCCCCCCCCCCCCCCCCGAAGTAATGTACTTGGAAAAGATTAAAGCAAACCGATTACGAATGAAGAGAACCAACTCGGGAAGCAAAGCCTGCTCGGGCATACTCGGGATTCAATAAACAAAAAATAGTCACCAGCATTCACATTCCAAACGCGTGGGCAGAAACAACAACCCGCATCCCCACAATAAGCAACGGTGTGGCTGCCCAGAATTCAACAAGGAAACAAATAGGTTTCCCGCAAATAAAGGAGAAGGAATCAGTCCCAAACTCGGACTCAACAAATCAGGAAATATGTTGCACTCAAAAAGGAAGTAGAATCCGTCTAGGATGGGGGAATCGCCCAAGACTTGGGCACCACAACACCAAACTCTAGCGGCACCCACAAACCCTAGTAACATTATGTATAAATACCCCTGTAACACACAAAATAAGGGGTACGCGAGAACTAGTAAGAGAGACCTGAGTGCAGTATTTTGTAATAGCTTTTCATAGTGAATTTTGCTTCGTTGCTAAAGTAACAACCGGTGGATGTTTCTCCGGTCATCGGAGTTTTACCACGTATCTTTGTTTGTTACCCTTTTTATCCTTAATATTTTCATCCATTCTCATTCATAAACAGAAATAAATCGAAATCAAATCGTTGACTAGGTGACCACTAAAAACCACCGTCAACAATTGGCGCTAGAAGGAGGGGGATAAGAAGACTTGTGAAACAATGGCTGGCGAAGGAGATGGTAGCGATTCCAGATACAGTCAAGGTCTGCCAAATAACGAGCTGGAGGATGACACCACCCTTAATACTGCGGATGCAACCGTAACAATGGCAGACCAATCAGCTGCCCTGGCTGGTATCCAATGTTTCCCTACAACTAATGAGGACATTGTGCAGCGATTCCGTGTTTCTCTGCAACAACTTATATCAGATGCAGCTAGGCAAGGGATTGACCTTTCTACTACGGAGGGTCTAATGTCGCCTCACGATCTGTCCGCCCCAAATCAGCAAGCAACAAGAATGTGTTCCACGGTGGTAATACCAATGCCTGATGCACCCCTGAAAACAAGACGAGATCCTATAGACAGGCCAGAAATTGTGCCCGAAAGGCTGGCTAGAGGTAGTAGGGAGCATAGAGAGGAGAATGACTCTGATAGAGGGTATGACCAGGATCGGATGGCCAGGGGTCGAGATCGTCCCAGGAGGAATACTCACCGGAGAGATCGATCATCGTCCTCGGAGGAAAGTGATCAGAATCATCATCGTAAGCGCCAAAGGGGCACTGTTCGGCTGCATGGCTTAAACCGAGAATACAGATAAGTGAATCCAGAGGAAAGGGGCTAAAAGCTGACCATAAGTCAGAATTTCAATGCGATGGGAGAGCCGGAAGGAGATAAGGACATACTCATACAGAGTTTGACTTGGGAGGTTCAGAATAATCGTCGACAAATGGATGCTTTAGTCAGGCGATATGGGCGTAATGAGTTGTCAGACGATGACTCTGGAAGCCCTTTCACCAATGGAATCTTGAGGATGCCTTTCCCGGAGAGATTCATGATGCCACCCGTAGAGTTGTTCAAGAAAGATACCGATCCAAAAGAACACGTCCGGAGGTATAGGAGCGCTATGGCGCAATACGTCCACAATGACGCACTGCTATGTTTGAACTTTCCACAAACTCTGGGGGATCTGGGTTCTCGATGGTTCGGTAGGTTACCAACAGCAAGCATAAGTAGCTTCAGCGAACTAAGTAAAGCCTTCTCAAGGCAGTTCCTCGGGAATGTCCACAGGAAGAAATTAGTGGCTCACTTGTCCCAGCTCAAACAAGGAAAAGATGAGTCGTTGAAAAAATACTTGGGCATGTTCGATCAAGAAGTGTCGGAAATAGGGAGTGCAAACGATGAAGCCATCATCGCAGCCTTCATCAACAACCTCCAGAACGGCCAGCTATCCTTCGATTTAAGAAGAGCTCGCTTAACCAGTTATGCGGACATGATGGACATGGCTAGGGGTTATGCCTTAGCCGAGGAGGAAGAAATTGCGATGGGAGGTTACTTTATGCATGGAGGTCGTCCAGAAGGAGCCAAAGCAAAAGACCAAGCTAGAGCACCAGACAAAGGTGACAAGCTAAAGAATAAAGCACGAGATGGACGGGATGGTCGCCGGGCTTATGATCTAAAAACCGATCAACCGCACCAAAAATTCTAGGGCAGATATACGAATTACACCCCATTGAAGAAGGACCAGGAAGAGGTATTGACTATCTTGGAAGAAAAGAATATGTCCAAAGAGCCACCTAAGCAGTCAACTTATGCTCGGAGGGACACCACCAAGTATTGCAGATTCCACAAAGAGAACGGACACGAAACATCCAAGTGCTTCCAGCTAAGGGATCACATCGAGACCTTCATCCGAGAAGGGCACTTAAAGGACATCGTCCTAAAAAAAGTTGAGAAGGTAGACAGATAGAAAGATACCCGACAAGGTGGACGGGAAAGGAAGCTGAGTCCTAAGAGAGCCGAAGATGAAGGAGTAATCAACACCATCTTTGGTGGGCCAACAACAGGCAAAAGTAACAGGGAGAGAACCCAGGAAATTCGGGAAGCCATGGAAGCTCGAAGAGACCTCGACGTCAACTCCATTGAACCCGACCCGAAAAGGATCAAGGAAGGTTGGGATCCAATCATCTTCATAGAGGCTGATTCTCATGGGGTAGATGTAAAACCAAATGATGCGTTGGTCATCAGTGCTCGAATTGGGCACAGGGAGGTTCACCGGATCTTGATTGATAATGGAAGCTCAGCGGATATCTTAAGTGCAAAAGTGTATGATCAGTTAAGACTAGACAAAAAAGACCTACAGGCCTTTCATACCCCACTCAGAGGGTTTAGCGGGGCAGAGGTAAGGTCACTCGGCACAGTAAAATTACCAGTGAAGATCGGGAAGGCCCCTTGTCAGAAGACAGTGTTACTCGATTTTGTGGTAGTAGATACAGAGAATTGGCCATACAATGCCCTGCTCAGCAGACCATTCCTGAATAAAGCAAAAGCAGTAATGGCAACGTATGCCCTCATGATGAAATTCCCGACTGAATATGGGGTAGGCGTGGTCAAGGGATCACAAGAGATAGCGCGAAGGGTGAATCTGCTAGTTTACAAGGATAGGGAAGTACATCAATTATACGCCATATCAGCCGAGCAAACCAATGAACCTGAGGAGCAAGCAGAAGCACCGAAGGAATTTGAACTAGACCCCAGAGAAGAGCCTGAAAATAAAAAAGATGAGCCGACCGAAGAAGTGATATTAGACCCAGATGAGCCGAGTAAGATAGTAAAGATAGGAGCAAGCCTATGCGGGTACATCAAAGCCAAACTCATCACATTGCTAAGGGAATACCGGGATGTTTTCGCTTGGAGTCATAAAGATATGCCCAGGATAGACACAAAGGTGATATCTCATTATCTCTCCATCGATTCGAGGTTCCACCCAATGGTACAAAAGAGAAGATTGTTCAATCTAGAGAGAAGCATCGCAATCAAGAAAGAGGTGGAGAAGTTGCTTTCTACAGGGTCAATAAGGGAAGTCAAATACCCAGAGTGGATGGCCAATGTGGTGTTGGTCAAGAAAAAGAACAATCAATGGAGGATGTGTGTGGATTTCACAGATTTAAACAAAGCTTGTCCAAAAGACAGCTTCCCACTGCCAAAGATCGACCAATTGGTAGATGCGACAATAGGACATGAACTATTGAGTTTCATGGACGCTTACTCGGGATACAATCAAATCCGGATGAACAAGGCAGATGAAGAAAAAACAGCTTTTACCACGGATCAGGGATTGTATTGCTACAAGGTGATGCCATTCGGATTAAAGAATGCTGGGGTGACCTACCAGAGGTTGGTGAACAGGATATTCGCTCGACAGATTGGGAGAAACATGGAGGTCTATGTGGACGACATGTTGACCAAAAGTACCACGGCGGAAAGATGTTCAGAAGATTTGAAGGAAACCTTTGATGTCCTGAGAAGGTACAAGATGAAACTCAACCCAAGTAAATGTGTGTTCCGAGTACCGTCAGGGAGGTTTTTAGGGTTTCAGGTGCACCAAAGAGGAATTGAGGTAAATCCCGAGAAGATTAAAGCTTTAGAAGAAACGGCCTCACCAAAGACATTAAAGGACGTACAGAGGCTTACGGGATGTCTTGCATCACTCAACCGGTTCATAGCCAAATCAACAGACAAATGTGCCCCATTCTTCATAGCAATAAAAAAGGGAAAAGAGCTCAAATGGAGTAAAGAATGTGAAACAGCTTTTCAGAAGTTGAAAGAGTATTTAAGAAGAGCACCCATTCTTTCAAAACCGGTAGCTGGGGAGACATTGTACCTATATCTCTCGGTTACAGAAGTGGCGACAAGTTCGGTATTGATTCGGTTGGAGGAAGGAGTACAAAGACCAGTGTATTACACAAGCAAGGCGTTGCTACCGGCCGAAACCAAGTATTCGCCAGCTGAAAAAATAGCGCTGGCCCTAATCACAGCAGCCAGGAAGTTGAGGCCATATTTTCAAGCGCATACAATAGAGGTATACACAGATTGCCCATTGAAGCTCATCCTCCAAAAGTCGGAGCTGTCAGGAAGGTTGACTAAGTGGGTAGTGGAACTCAGCGAATTCGATATTAGGTACACGCCAAAAGCAGCAATCAAAGGGCAGGCAGTATCAGATTTTATAGCAGAATTCACAGAGCCGGATGCCGAAGTAAGGAGGGTAATGGAAGATGAACAAACAAGTGAATTTCAATGGAAGTTGCATGTAGACGGGTCATCAAACACACATGGCAGCGGGGCGGGAATAGTTGTAACAACCCCGGAAGGAGACGCTGTGGAGTGTGCCATGAGGTTCAATTTTAAAGCAACCAACAATCAAGCAGAGTATGAAGCTCTGTTGGCCGGCTTGAGAGTCTGCATAGCATTGGGAGCAGATGAGTTGGAGATTTATAGCGACTCGCAAGTTGTGGTTAACCAAGTATTGGATGAATACCAGGCAAGGGAAGAACACATGATAGCTTACTTGGACATCGCAAAAAGGTTGCTCAGAAAGTTCAAAATGTACAAAATCCGTCAGATTCCTCGGGAAGAGAATGAAAAAGCAGATGCCTTGTCAAAATTAGCTTCAGCCACCATGGGCATCAGGTCCAAAGCAATACCGGTGGCACACCTGACTAAACCGAGCACAGCAGAACCCGAGGAAGTCATGATAACAGAGATCCGACCAAGCCTAGGTGACTGGACAGCCCAGCTCAGAAAGTACTTGGAGGAAAATGTGTTACCGGAAGATGCTGTGGAAGCTAAATGCATCAAATACAGGTTAACCTGATACACAATTCTAAGGGGAGAATTATACAGGAGAGGGTTCTCAAAGGTACTACAAAGTTGTGTCGCCGGCGAAGAAACCACAAAAATCCTAAAAGATGTTCACAGTGGGGTATGCGGGAACCATACTGGAGGTAAGAGCCTAGCACACAAGGTACTTAGACAAGGATTCTACTGGCCGACCTTGTTCACAGAGGAGCAGCGATTCGTAGAGAGTTGCGAAACATGCCAGAGAATAGCAAATGACATTCGACGACCCCCAGAATTACTCAGAAGCTTAACCTCACCTTGGCCTTTTGCCATGTGAGGCCTCGATCTAATAGGACCAATGCCCATAGGAACAAAGGGAGGTGCAAAGCACGCTATTGTGGCAGTGGACTACTTTACTAAGTGGGCAGAAGCAGAGGCACTTGTGGACATCACCGAAGCAAACACCACTAGCTTTGTCAGAAAGAACATAATATATAGGTTCGGAATCCCGAGCATCATCATAACAGACAATGGGACCCAATTCGACAACATCAAGTTCAGAGAAATGTGCGAAGAGTATAAGATCGCAAACTACTACGCATCACCTGCTCACCCTCAAACCAATGGCCAGACTGAAGCTGTGAACAAAGTGATTAATCACACACTAAAAGCAAAGTTGGAGGCAAAGAAAGGCAGCTGGGCGGACAAACTACCCGAGGTACTATGGGCATACCGAACAACTGTAAGGTCTTCCACAGGGGAAACTCCTTTTGCACTGGCATTTGGAACGGAGGCTGTTATCCCAGCAGAAATAACTTTTACATCCCCTGGGGTTCAACTATACAGTCCTGAGCATAATTTTAACATGCTGACGCAGAACTTAGACGAACTCGAGGAAGTTAGGGATGCAGCACAAATAAGAAATACCGCGTACCAGCAAAGGGCTGCAAGATACTATAATTCCCATGTTCGGGAGCGTAGATTTCAGCTCGGAGATTTAGTACTAAGGAGAGTGTCCCCGAACACCAAAGACAAATCAGCAGGATCCCTTACCGACAAATGGGAGAGGCCATACATCATCAAAGGAATCGCGGGGCACAGGACCTACATGATAGCCCGACCAGAGGGTAGCCTGGTACCCCGACCATGCAACGCACAATATCTCAAGACTTTCTACCCTTAAGGAACCCATCCTTGTTTATGTTAATTTATTTTGCTTTAGTTCAGTTTTAGCTTCACAATTGAGTACTTCAAATTTATTTGTTGATTTCATTGCTATGTTGATTATCTAATAAAGATCAGTTGCTAATAAAAAAGTTATTCAGCAGAGTAGATAACTTCCATGATCAAAGAGCAACACTTCAACAGCGGCCACTTAAAAGCCGACCAAATAAACTCCATTGATTGATTAAAATTCGGGTGCTATAAAGCCGCGAAAGAGCGGACGAGTAGTGCTCGAAGGGTGAAAAAGCTAAAGTAGCGTGCTCGCCTAGTTAAGACAATGCGAATGCATCCCTTAAGCAAAAAGGCAGAACCGAGGCACCAGGATAACTAGAAAACTGCTCGGAGCGCCGCTAGAAAGGCTAGTGAGATACGCAGCCGTGTTGGCCGGTACATATTACCCCAACGATTCGGCGAAACCTTGCACAGATAAAATCGGGAGACGTCCTAGATGACTTGTGCAAGGACCTTAACGTATGGTTGTGGTGAGCCTCGGCGTAACGTTGAGGTAAAACGACCTTAATAAAAGGCCAAAAAACAAATACCGGTTAAATAAGATACTCGGTTGAGTTAATTAAAAGCCAGTTAAATAAGATACTCGGCTGAATTAATTAAAAACCAGTCAAATAAGATACTCGGCTAAATTAATTAATTGCCAGTTAAATAAAATACTCGGCTGAATTAATTAAATACCAGTTAAATAAGATACTCGGTTAAGTTAATTAAAAGCCAGTTAAATAAGATACTCGGCTGAATTAATTAAAAGCCAGTCAAGTAAAGATACTCGGCCAAAGTAAGATTAGGGATTTCCAAAAATTCATAAAGATATCCAAGTGCAGGGAAGTTAGAAACAGCAGAACAACGTAAGAATTAAAGATTCATATATATACGAGTAAAGGTGGATACAAAGATCATTACAAGAAATTTAATAAAAATCAAGAAGACGGCGCTGGGGGTTATGAGCTGCTCCCACCGACGCTCGGGTCGGGTTCCATCACATATTTGCTCAGGAGGCTATCGTTAGAGGGCCATATGATCACATCTTCTTCTTCGTCATCCATCCAGGCACTATAGTCAGTCCCGGGGACGGTCCCCAAATCAGGGTTCTCACCATCAATCCTCGCTTTCTCACAAGCGTGAAAAGTGGAGAAGGAATCAGTAGTGGGAACCTCCAAGTGCATGGGATGTGGCGCCTTACCTTTACTACGACAATATGCTCGCCACTCTTTCATCTGGATCCGAAGAGACTCTAGAGACGTATCCACATGCTTTTTTATGGAGAGGCTCCAGTTGGCCTTGGCCCGATCAGTCACCCTATTTTTCTTACTGAAGAACTCTCCAGCCGAGACCATCCCCCGCTGGAATTCCTGGGGAAGTAAAACATCATAGGCTGGAGATCTCTTGAAACGATCAAGACCTTGTATCTCCAGTTCCAGCCTAACTTCTTTCGATAGCGACCTAACTGTCAAAGCCTGACGCTCCAAGTCTTCGATTCGGCGTTCGTAAGATGACTTGGCGTCTTCAGCGTTCTGCTCAGCCTAGAGCAAAGCATCCTGAGTGGATGACAACTGATCCTGCAAGGTGTTGGCTTCCTCAGCAGCAAAAGATGCTTTTTGCTCAGCCTCCATCTGGCGTGCCAAGCATTGATCCAGGAGCACCTGATTTGATTTAACCCCTTCCTGACAAGCTAGCTCAACCCGAGCGCGGCGATCTTCGCTCTCCTTCAATTGGGCTTCCAGCCGCTTTATTCTGTCCTCCTAGGCTTCACCGGTTCGGTAGGCCTCAGACATTTCAGCTACCATCTACAGCAAGTCAAAAGTGAATGACTAAGTAAAGCAACGGTAACAAAAGAAAATACAAAATTATAGTTGAAACGTTACTCACATAGGAAGCACTGTTGAAAAAGTTACAGAGTCGGTCGGACGGAGTGCCAACCCTGAGGCGACTCCAATGATCCTCCCCAATATAAGCATGGTCCGAGGACATGGCTTTCAACATAGACTGGGGGGTAGGATCACCAGGTTGACTCGGCAAACTCGGGCCACCAGCACCAGCATCAGCATCAGGCACGATAGTAGATGTTTGAGCTTGGGAGAATGAGCCGTCAAAGCCTCCAGCCCGGGTCTCAGCATTATCTCTGGGAGGTGAAGGAAAAAGCCTATCTTCAACCCTAACGCCAGTCTCCTCATCGCCCGAAGACGAGTCAACATAGGCAACCACCCTAGGAATCTTGGGAGCAGGACGCCCAGGAGAAAAAGAGGCCTTCCTTTTTTCGGATTGCCTCCCGTGAGTATCAAGGCCGGAAGCAGGATCTTCCACATCAACCCCAACACCAGCTGATTCAGGGATAGAAGTTGCTGCAGTGCCGGAAGGCCCCTCGGCCCCGTCGAAGCTTCGAGACGCGGTAGCCGCTTCATCAAAAGCAGGACCCCTCAGATTGCCCTGATTATTAGGCGAGCGGTCCCGCTCATTCCTAGGCTGCCTCCCGCGAGTGTTCAAATCAGCAGCAGGATCTTCAGAATCTGGATCAAGATGCCACAACTCAGCATCACCACCCGTGAGAGATGGAACAGGGACTGATTCGGGAGGGACCGGAACTTCGAGGGCCACTGCACCAAGAGGCTCCCTAACCGGCTCAGCATCCCGCGGCACATTATCAGACTCCCCAACCTCCTCACCAGCACCGCGAGTCTCCTGAGGTGTGTAGTCGGGAACACCCTCATTATGTTCCTCCCCAGGGGTGTCTTCTGGAGAACTCTTATCAGAATCACCTTCTGGAGGTGCAATCCCAGCCTCTTCTTGGCGTAGAGCCTCTTTCCGGCTGGCTTCGACCACAGATTTCATTCGGCGTGCCTGGTCGTCAAAAACGATATCTACATCGTACACTGAAAAAGAAGGAACTCGTGATTATTGAGCCAACCAAGCAAAAGTTAGGCAAAAAATAACATGGAAATAAAATAAGGAAAACTCACGGCGTCGCCGATGGGCAGAGATTTGAGGGAAAATGCGAGCTTTTATCATCTTGCTCTCGCTGTAGAGGTACGGCTTGCCTCTTTTCTCCAAAGGCCACACCGCAGCTCGGGCCAGAGCCACAAGCTTGCTATCGGTATAGGTGGGAGTCACTCGGTTCCAGTTCTCAGGTAAATAAAAATATCGAGGGACCTTGTACGTCACTCGAGCCTCATCAAGGTCAAAAGAAACCGATTGGCCCCAATCACCGCCGACGAAGAACCAGCTGTTCTTTCAAAATTTGTTAGAGGAAGGGAAGCCCCAGACAAAACCCTTCATCTTGTCTTAGTACACCATCTGTTAGATTACCAAGGAAGACCAGAACTATGCTACAAGAAGGACAGTATGCGCCAGCATTCAAATACAAGGAAGGTTGACCTTTCCAGCCATTCACAACGCTAATGGAGAAAGTCAACCCTATTAATGAAGATAGTCAACTCTTTAATGGTCATTCACAACGCCATTAATGAGAGAATATTCAACTCAATTAATGCCAAATCAATGTTCCTATAATTGTGGATTGATTGACTAAATTAATGGAGTGGGCAACAAGAATTAGAACCTATAAATATGACAAAGCTCTCTATTGAAATGGATCTTCGGCTTCTTTTTCTTTTCGACTGATTTCAGAACAGGGCTTATGCCCACCTATTATTGTAAGCTCTCTGGAGCACTTATGTTATATTATTCTCCTACTTGTGTAAGCTCCCCGGAGCATGCCTTATTGATAAATATATAAAGGATCTCTCTCCACCGGATACTACCTAGGGGTTTTTTAGCATATGATCATACGTGATGCTTTTTCCCTCTAGGCCAGTCCGCCTTCTATCAGAAGAATTGTCATTCTCCCTTTTATCTCTTTTACTATGCATATATGTGAGTTAGATTCTGACCCCGCTGACCTAAGTTCTCTTATCCACCCATTGGCATGACATGCCATAATAAAAAAGGATCAAAGCCCTCACACCAGCATGGGAACCCCAAGCGCCATATCTTCTCCATATGCTCGAAGCCCTGACGGGCGGGGTGATTTTTTCTCCTACCTATTGCACCTTACTCTGAATACTTCACTCATACAAAACCATGGTACCTAGAGGTACCTACCCTGCTGCAGCCTACCGGGTAGCAGTTTGAGGGTGTTAATTGAAATTCCTCACCTAGAGCGAATTTTTGGTTAACAATTTCAAAAACCGATTTCTTCCATTTAAAAAAACCGATTTCTTTTGCATTTTTTGTAGTAGTGGATGTTTCCTCCTTGAAGGTTTTACCACGTTAAAAAATCTCTAATGTTAATTCTTTCTATCTCTATCTCTTATATTTGTTTATGTTTATGTTGTTATCTTGTTGCATATTATTTACTTATGATGTATATTGGAACAAGATTTTGTAAAGTGTGATTTGTGAACAAATTCATTTTATCATATTTGTATATATAAATCTTTTGTATAGTGTTACCTTTGTGTATTGTTATTTTTGTTAATACTTGTAATACATTGAACAAATATTGAAATACAAGTATTTCTTGTTTTTGAGTTTTTGTGTTATTATACCTCATGCAACTAATTTATATACATAGACTATACTTAAATGATCACATGCTTATATTGTCTATGTATGAATTCTTGGTTTATGTGTTGTATGTAAGGCTACCTTGAGGGACAAACGTAAGTTTGTTCAAAGGATTGAAAAAGGCGTAAAAGCCTGTTCAACCACCCCTCTAGGTATGCTTTGAGCTATTTAGCTACGTTTGTATACTTTCATGTTATTTATATTGTATTGATTAGTGGTCGTAGATACGATGATTCAAAGCTTCAAAGAAAGACTTAGCTACGGTTCATGCAAGATGGTGTCTTGAAAAGGGGAAAAAGCTTTGTTGCTCATCAAAGGTATAATTGACCTCATTCCTCTTACAAGGCATGGGCACAAACACACATGACATTCATTTGTGTCCTTGCATAGTTGTACACCATTTGTATAACACACACACACACTTGATAAAGTATACACATGCATTAGTTTCAAATTGACAAATATTGTGAAATTGCATGTTCTAGGACTGTGTCTAGGAAATGGCATACTTATGTGATCTTGTGTTTATTTATTTGTGTTTTATTGTATTTGGACTTGAACATGATCTCATATGATTCCTTATTAAGTCCCGGTCATTTCGGTTACTCATTCATTAGGTTTCGAGTCCAAACTAGAAAGCTACACTACTCTACGTTCTCAATTGTTGAGGTGTCTTCGTCGTCGTATTCTAAGTCGAATTCTCAACATTTTATCAAAGTTTCATAGTCTTTCTTGTGCGTAAGAGAGTCACAATTTGTAATCATAAGGCGGATTCAAATTCAAAGTTCGAAGGCCTGAATACGGCCGAAGAATGCTAGAGGAGCGCGAGGGAAGCAAGCTTGGCCAACGGCCAAGCAATGAGAGGCACGTGAGGAGGCCGTGAGCCTCACGGCCCAGCAGCCTCTCTGCGCCGTGAGGCTCACGTGCCCCTCATGGGCAGCTGAGGTGTCATGCCTTGATTTGTCCTCTCTTTCCCTCTCTTCATTTCATTTAAATATCCTCATTTTCCCTCCCATTCATTTGAAGAAGAAAAAATAGAAAATCTTATGTGCAGAATTTTCTCTCAACTTTTTCTCACCTTCCAAACACCATAACTTTCTCATACGATGTTAGAATTGAGTGATTCAAGTTGGAGAATCTTTGTAATCAAGTCCTCTACCTTTTCCAAATGGTCTTGTAGGTGTTTGATTGATTTTTTCAATGGTTCTACCCAGAAAACCGAACCAGCTCATGGATCATAGGTATTTGACTTATCTTTGTGTTTTCTTCTTTTATAACCTTAAATTACATTGGGTTTTCTTCTTCTATATGTATATGTATGTATGATGAATGCTATTGAGAAAGATAGCTTCATAATCAAACATAATCAAAGTTTAATTAGAGACATATCTGAACTAGTTTTCTAAGATTCTAGGTTTTTCACATGCTTGAGTGTTGTATTGTGATTAGTTTGATATCTAGGGTTATTTGTGATTTAATTGATGTATTTTATGATCAATAACCTTAACATGTGCTTAGATCCTCTTATTGAACAAATCTAGTATTAGCACTTGTGTTTTTATATTTAGAGCCTAATAGGATTTAATTGACTATTCATTATATCCTTGCTCTAAATCTTTGGCTAGAATATTTATTGAATATATTTTGTGATTCTAGCATTTATGTGTATGTTTGTAATATCTTGAATATGTGCTTCATGTCTATGATCTATTCAAGTGTTATATGTGTGAATGAAACTAGAAGTTATATGTGTTAGGTGTTTTCACATGCTCTAGGTTTAATTCAAGTTTTGCGTCTATACTATTTTGACTTGTGTTCTCACATGTTTTATGTCTAGTTTCCATGGACTGTATTGATCACATGTTCTATGTTGAATTGCTTGTTTGCATCATTTGCATTCATTTGATCCACACTAGGAAGTCCTTGTAAAAGGCTTGAAGTCTTGACTAGGACAAGGTGTTTGGATAGTCAAGCAAGGAAGTCTTGGTTAGGACAAGAGGTCCGAATAACCAAGCAAGAAGTTATGGCTAGGATCGGGAAGGTTCGGATAGCTATGCATTAGAGGCTCTCTAGAGGCATGAGTGCCTTGGATATGGAGTTGGCTACATTATTGGTAGGCCCGAACGTTTTGTTAGACATAGACTCCAATAGAGAGTGTTGCATGGGATGTGCATTGGGTTTTGAGGAATTTCTAATCTTCCAATGATGTTGGTTTGGTATGGACTCCAATATATGGTGGCTTCGCATCATTGAGGGATTTTGTGTCTTCCAATAGGGATTGGGTAGACATAGACTCCAATAGGAAGTAGATCAAGATTGGTCACTTTTGTGGAATTTCTAATCTATCATCCAATATATATAGTACCCAATGGTTGTAGTTCAACCCGTGGATGTTTCCTCCTTTGAGGTTTTACCACATTAAAAAATCTTATGTGTCAATTCTTTCTATCTCTCTATTTTATATTTGTATATGTGTATATTTTAATCTTGTCGTACAATCTTCACTTGTGATGCATTTGAAAACAAGATTTTATAAAGTGTGATTTGTAAGCAAATTCATTTTGCTCATAGTTGTAAATATAATTCTTTTATTCATTGATTCTTTTGTATAGTTGTATTTTGATTAATACTTGTAACACATTGAACATTATTATTAATACAAGTATTATTTGTTGTTATGTTTTAATTTTATTCATCCTCTTGCAACTTTGTGTTATATAGACAATGCCTAAAATGATCACATGCTTATCTTGTCTATATATGTTTGTTTGGTTTATGTGTTGTGTAAAGCTATCTTGAGGGACAAACATGCGTTTGTTTCAAGGGATTGAAAAAGGTGTAAAAAAAAACCTATTCACACCCCTCTCCTTCTCCTAGGTATGCTTTTTTCCATCTTTAGTTTTTTTTTTTTTTTCTTTTCACTTTTGTGTTTTTTTTTCCTATTTTACAAACCCTAAAATATCTTCTTCGCCTTATCAAAATAATTTTTTTCTCACTCACCATCAAACCCTCCATCATTATCATCACTAGTTTATATATATATATATATATATTGATTTTCTATTATTAGTTCGTCCTGACAATAAATATATCAAAACGAAGAATGTGGACCACTAGATTTACATACTTTGACTCAAAGTATATGTACTTGTCAAAACTTCTCCACAATCTATGGTCCACATTCTTCATCCTAATATATTTATTGTCAGGATGAACTGACAATAAAAAGACTGTATATATATATATATATATGAGGTTTTCTTATTTTCCAGGTCAACCAAATGTGAAATTAATTTTTTTTTTTTTTCTCAAGTACCAGCCACGTTCAGTAATCACCATCATTAGCAAATATATCTATAAAAAAAATTATTTTTCCAAAAAGAAAAATTAATTTATTTTTTTACTCGATAGATTTTTTTTTTTTTTTACTCAACTTAAAATCCAAAAGAGAAAAACAAATATTGTTTCCTATTTTCACAGATTGATCTCTAAACAGTTTTTTTATTGTTTTGATCTCCTCACTTTTGTTCAATTTTATTCTCAGTTTTATTTTTATTTGATTACTTCACATCTTTTTTCCATTTCCGTTTCAAATTTTCTAAAGAGAAGTATTCAAAAGGGGTAAATAATAAAATAAAATGGTGTGTCTTTAGATTTTTTTTTAATTTTTTTTTTAAATGGTGTGTCTTTAGAATATGAGTGCCAAAAAAGGGATAATTTTGAAAAAAATAAAGTGTCTTTTTTAGAATTTTTTTAAATTTAAATTTTTAGAATGGAGTGTCTTTAGAAATTGTTAGGTTTTTTGTTTGTCTTGGAATGTATTTCATATCAAAATGATGTTCTCTTGTAATGTTTAGTGGTCTAAGTATGGAAGATTCAAGGCGTCAAAGAAAGACTTGGCCACAACTCATGCAAGTGTGTTATATAGACAATGCCTAAAATGATCACATGCTTATCTTGTCTATATATGTTTGTTTGGTTTATGTGTTGTGTGTAAAGCTATCTTGAGGGACAAACATGCGTTTGTTTCAAGGAATTGAAAAATGTGTAAAAAAAACCTATTCACACCCCTCTCCTTCTCCTAGGTATGCTTTTTTCCATCTTTAGTTTTTTTTTTTTTTTCTTTTCACTTTTGTGTTTTTTTTTTTTTTCCTGTTTTACAAACCCTAAAATATCTTCTTCATCTTTTCAAAATAATTTTTTTCTCACTCACCATCAAACCCTCCATCATTATCATCACCAGTTTATATATATATATATATATATATATATATATATATATATATATATTGATTTTCTATTATTAGTTCGTCATGACAATAAATATATCAAAACGAAGAATGTGGACCACTAGATTTACATACTTTGACTCAAAGTGTATGTACTTGTCAAAACCTCTCCACAATCTATGGTCCACATTCTTCATCCTGATATATTTATTGTTAGGACGAACTGACAATACAAAGACTGTATATATATATATATATATATATATATATATATATATGAGGGTTTCTTATTTTCCAGGTCAACCAAATGTGAAATTAGTTTTTTTTTTTTTTCTCAAGTACCACCCACGTTCAGTAATCACCATCATTAGCAAATATATCTATAAAAAAAAAATTATTTTTCTAAAACGAAAAATTAATTTATTTTTTTACTCGATAGATTTTTTTTTTTTTTACTCAACTTAAAATCCAAAAGAGAAAAACAAATATTGTTTCCTATTTTCATAGATTGATCTCTAAACAGTTTTTTTATTGTTTTGATCTCCTCACTTTTGTTCAATTTTATTCTCAGTTTTATTTTTATTTGATTACTTCCCATCTTTTTTCCATTTCCGTTTCAAATTTTCTAAAGAGAAGTATTCAAAAGGGGTAAATAATAAAATAAAATGGAGTGTCTTTAGATTTATTTTATTTTTTTTTTAAATGGTGTGTCTTTAGAATATGAGTGCCAAAAAAGGGATAATTTTGAAAAAAATAAAGTGTCTTTTTTAGAATTTTTTTAAATTTAAATTTTTAGAATGGAGTGTCTTTAGAAATTGTTAGGTTTTTGGTTTGTCTTGGAATGTATTCCATATCAAAATGATGTTCTCTTGTAATGTTTAGTGGTCTAAGTATGGAAGATTCAAGGCGTCAAAGAAAGACTTGGCCACAACTCATGCAAGTGTGTTATATAGACAATGCCTAAAATGATCACATGCTTATCTTGTCTATATATGTTTGTTTGGTTTATGTGTTGTGTGTAAAGCTATCCTGAGGGACAAACATGCGTTTGTTTCAAGGAATTGAAAAATGTGTAAAAAAAAACCTATTCACACCCCTCTCCTTCTCCTAGGTATGCTTTTTTCCATCTTTAGTTTTTTTTTTTTTTTCTTTTCACTTTTGTGTTTTTATTTTTTTTTTCCTGTTTTACAAACCCTAAAATATCTTCTTCATCTTTTCAAAATAATTTTTTTCTCACTCACCATCAAACCCTCCATCATTATCATCACCAGTTTATATATATATTGATTTTCTATTATTAGTTCGTCATGACAATAAATATATCAAAACGAAGAATGTTGACCACTAGATTTACATACTTTGACTCAAAGTGTATGTACTTGTCAAAACCTCTCCACAATCTATGGTCCACATTCTTCATCCTGATATATTTATTGTTAGGACGAACTGACAATACAAAGACTGTATATATATATATATATATATATATATGAGGGTTTCTTATTTTCCAGGTCAACCAAATGTGAAATTAGTTTTTTTTTTTTTTCTCAAGTACCACCCACGTTCAGTAATCACCATCATTAGCAAATATATCTATAAAAAAAAATTATTTTTCCAAAACGAAAAATTAATTTATTTTTTTACTCGATAGATTTTTTTTTTTTTTTACTCAACTTAAAATCTAAAAGAGAAAAACAAATATTGTTTCCTATTTTCACAGATTTATCTCTAAACAGTTTTTTTATTGTTTTGATCTCCTCACTTTTGTTCAATTTTATTCTCAGTTTTATTTTTATTTGATTACTTCCCATCTTTTTTCCATTTCCGTTTCAAATTTTCTAAAGAGAAGTATTCAAAAGGGGTAAATAATAAAATAAAATGGAGTGTCTTTAGATTTATTTTATTTTTTTTTTAAAATGGTGTGTCTTTAGAATATGAGTGCCAAAAAAGGGATAATTTTGAAAAAAATAAAGTGTCTTTTTTAGAATTTTTTTAAATTTAAATTTTTAGAATGGAGTGTCTTTAGAAATTGTTAGGTTTTTGGTTTGTCTTGGAATGTATTCCATATCAAAATGATGTTCTCTTGTAATGTTTAGTGGTCTAAGTATGGAAGATTCAAGGCGTCAAAGAAAGACTTGGCCACAACTCATGCAAGTTGCCGGCTTCAAAGAGAAATGTGTTTCATCGGTCTACAAAGGTATATAAGACCTCATTTCTCTTACAAGACTAGGAACACGCACACAAATCATTCACGAGTGTCCCTGCATTTTTGTGCACCATTTATATAACACTTTCATATGTTTTAGTATGCTTATGCATTGAACTCATATTGTCATACTTTTTAGAAATGCATGTTTTAAGACTATGTCTAAGAAATGGCATACTTGTGTGAACTTATGTTTCCATTTTATTGATTTTGGACTTGAACATGATCTCTTATGATTTCTTATTGAGTCCCAGTCATTTCGATTACTCATTTATTAGGTTTCGAGTCCAAACGATGTAGTTACGCTACTTTGCGTTCTAATTCATTAAGTTGTTTTCGTCGTCGTTTTCCGAGATGAATTCTCAACCTTTTGTCAAAGTTTTGTAGTCTTCATTATGCATGAGGGAGTCACGTTTCATAATCTAAAAATGGATTCAAAATCGGAGTTCGAAGGCTCGAATACAGTTGAAGAACGCAAGAGGAGCGCGGGAGGAACAAGTTAGGCCAACGGCCAAGCTTGATGGCCACGTGTGAGCCACGTGTGCCACACGGTGTTAGGATTATGCTCAATAGCAAGAGTGTAATGTTGTAATTAACAATCTTTTTCATATTAATAAAGTGATTTCTGGTTTAACAAATCGTATAGCATTTATAGTTTATATTATAATTGTCAAAGTAAATAATCATAAGGTCTAAAGACTATGGGAAAAGAAGAATTGTTCGTACATCTGGATATGTATGTGGTAGACACAATTCTTTAGTTAGTCTTGAATATTGTTCACAACTTAAGTTAAAGGTTGGGCACCTTTATCTTGTTAAAGTTGTAGAATTCTTTTTCTAGCATTTGAGTGGGATCAAATGAGATATGATGAGTCTAAAATCATCGGAGTGTCTTCAAGCAAAAGGATCTAGTGCACTGGGTGCATTGAACTGGATCACAATGAAAAGCTTTATCTAAAACCGTCAATAGATAATAGTTTTTTCATTATCAGGACAATCGGAGAGTCTATCTTAATCCTGAGATAAATGATGGACTTATGGTTGCAAGTGATATCATTTGAGTTATCAATGAGTACGATTATATCGCATAGTCTATCCTCGATAATTTGGTGATATTCATTTGTTAATCGATAGAGGACTTCATTTATAGATATGGACATCGTGGCTCCATTTAATTAAATGAGAGTATAATATCATCATATGGATGTTTTGAGGTAATTGGATATTAAATCTCAACGTTGAGTTTTCAATAGTGTCTATTGAAAACATGGCTTCTGGACAAGTCAAAATATCCAAGTTCAAAACGTGGTCATATGAGTAAATATGGTAACTTGGAGAGTTATAGGCGGTCTATGAACTCTTGGCGATTACTGATATTAATCACGAGGATACACTATCTCCAATATGATTGTCTAGGGTATGAATGAGGAGCATCTTCCTTTTCTATCTTTATTTAAGAGTTCAGTTTTAGCTCTTTAGTGGAATGAGTTAAAATTAATGGATCGGACCTAAGTGAATCATTTGTTGATTGTGATTAGGTTATGTCTATTGAAGCTTAAATTTAGATGGCCCGCCAAGATCCCCAATCCACACGGACTTGCATGGATCACTTGATATATTCTACCGGACCAATTTAAGGGTCCATCTAGAATTGCATTTAATATATTAAGAATATAATTTGCACATTATTTAAGTAATGGGCTGCTCAATTATATTAATATATTAATGAAAGACATGTGGGCTTGTTTCTTTTAGTAAGAATGGGTCTGGTTCACATGTGGGCTTTTTATTTAAAGTCCAATGGATTAAATGAAATAGGAAAATAATATTAGGCCCATCTTAAATAAGTGGGGCGGCTAGGTTAAGGTTTTAACCTAAAAATATTATTTTGTTTCATTTGTTTTAATTAAATAAGAATTAATTGATTTATTGATTAATTGTTTAATTAAAGAAACAAATCTTTCCTAAAAGTAAAAGACTTGTTTGATAAGTAAATAAATAAATTAGTATTATTTATTTAATCAAATAAGGAGTCTTTTTTATTTAGTCAAATAAAAGAATAAAAATAAAAGAGTTGGATTAGGGTTTGAAGTCTATAAAGTTAAAAAGAATTAGGGTTGAATTTTTGTCACCCTATATAAGTGACATGATGAAATTCGGCCAACCCTAATCATATACTACATAGAATTCGGCAACCCTAAAGAAAAAAGAAGAAAAATTCGGCCAACCTATATATATGTTCTTATAGGGTTCGGCCACATCAATTATTTGGTGCTTGAGTTTTTATTTTCTTTCTTCTTCTTCTTAATTCTAAGAGAGTTTTTATTCTAGAGAGACAAAAAGGAGTGAAAAATTATTCTTTGATAGTATACAATTGCTTAAACATCAATAAGCTTGTGTATACGATATCGATCTAGGTTCACGCGAGTTTCGATCATAAGATTGAGAACTCAAAAGTGACCGGAATAATTTTGACATTCTTTTGATTGTTTTGTGACTAACAAAGAATAGAAAGTATTTGTTTGGTCCATTCACAGGTTTGCAATTCAAAGGAAAGGGAGACCACGCTCCTAGGTGATCCACGTTCGTGCTCGGATTGAAGGTCTTGCGGATTACCATCGACGTAAGTCAATCGGATCACGCGACAAGAGGTAATTTACTTTTGTTGATATATATGCATGTTTATTGATTAAAAGGGTTTAAGGTTCATAAAGGAAAAATTTTAAAAGTCACTAAATCGTCTTTAGTATCGCTTCCGCTGCGTGTAACACTTTTATTTATTATTTTTTTCCCTACACACGGCTAGCATGGCCCTCTGTCGACGTGTGCAACACGCGGTCCACACGTGGTGTTGACGTGGCAGATGCTGGTTGGCCGGTTCTTTCTCTCTCTATCTCTTCCTTTTAAATATTTTCATTCCCTCCCATTTTCATTTGAAGAAGAAAAGCTTTGAAATCTCACCAGAATTTTCTCTCCAATTTTTCTCACATTCGAAACACCATAACTTTCTCATATGAAATTGGAATTGGTTGATTCAAGTTGGAGATTGTTCATAATCGAGTCCTCTACCTTTTCCAAGTAGTCTTGCTGCTGTTTGATCGATTTTTGTGGTAGTTCTACCTAGAAAACTGAACCTGCTCGTGAGATTGAGGTAGTGTTCATATCTTTGAGATTTCTTCTTTTATAACCTTCAATTTGCTTGGGGTTTCTTATTCTATATGTATGTATATGTATGGTGAATGCTATTGAGAAAGATAACTTCATAATCAATCCTAATCAAAAGTCTATTTAGAGACATATGTGAACTAGTTTCTTAGATTTTAGGTTTTTCACCTGTTTGAGAGTTGTATTGCGATTAGATTGATATCTAGGATTATTTGTGACTTGATTGAATCATTTTATGATTAATAATTCTTGAAATGTGTTTTGATCCTTTGATTAATAAAATCTAGGATTAATGCTCTTGTATGTGTTTTTAGAGACATCTAGGATTTAATTGATTATCATTATATCCTTGCTCTAAATCTTTGGCTAGAATATTCATTGAATACATTTTATGATTCTAGCATTTTTGTGTATGTTTGTAATATCTTGAATATGTACTTCATGATTATGATTTATTCAAGTGTTATTTGTGTGAATGAAACTAGGAGCTTTTGTGTTAGGTGTTTTTCACATGCTCTAGGTTTAATTCATGTTTTGGCATCTAGACTATATTACTTGTGTTCTACATATTTAGGTATAGTTGTTCCGTAGAATGTATTGATCACATGTTCTATGATGAATTGATTGTTTGCATCATTTGCACTCACATGATCACACTAGGAAGTCCTTGTAAAAGGCATGAAGTCTTGACTAGGACGAGGTGTCCGGATAGTCAAGTAAGGAAGTTTTGGTTAGGATGTGAGGTCCGGATAACCAAGCAAGAAGTCATGGCTAGGATCGGGAAGGTCCGGATAGTCATACATGGGAGGCTCCCTAGAGGCATGAGTGCCTTGGATAGGGAGTTGACTTCTATATTGGTAGACCTAGGCGTATGGATAGACATAGACTCCAAAAGAGCGGGGTACATGAGATGTGTATGCACTCTTGAGGAATTTCTAATCTACCATTGATGTTGGTTTTGTATGTTGTCCAATATATGGTGGCTTCGCATCATTGAAGGATTTCGTACTTTCCAATAGGGTTGGGTAAACATAGACTCCTATAGGAAGTTGATCTAGGATTTGTCACTTTGTGGAATTTCTAATTTACCATCTAATATATATAGTACCCTATGGTTATAGTTCAACCTGTGGATGTTTCCTCTTTGGAGGTTTTACCACATTAAAAAATCTCTTGTGTTAATTATTTCTATCTCTATCTCTATCTCTTATATTTGTATTTGTGTATTTTGTTATCTTATTACATATTATTCACTTGTGATGTATATTGAAATAAGATTTTGTAAAGTGTGATTTGTGAACTAATTCACTTTGATCATATTTGTAAATATAATTCTTTTGTATATTGTAATTTTTGTGTATAGCGATATTTGATTATACTTGTAATACATTGAACAAATATTGAAATATAAGTATTCTTTGTTGTTGAGTTTATGTGTCCTTATACATCATACAACTAATTGATATACATAGACTATGATTAAATGATCACATGCTTATATTGTCTATGTATGATTTATTGGTTATGTGTTGTATGTAAGGCTACCTTGAGGGACAAACGTAAGTTTGTTCAAGGGATTGAAAAAGACGTAAAAACCTATTCACCCCCTAGGTATGCTTTAAGCTATTTAACTACGTTTATATACTTTCAGAAATGAAATGTAAGAAGAAAAACATTAAAATGTAAGGAGAAACTCTCGCTTTTTTTTAATATAAAATGGTTTTAAAACAAGTAATTTGACATTTATACCCTTGTTACTATTAATTGCTATGTCCAAATATAAAAAAAAATTAACAAATCTTAAAACCATTTTTATGTAATAATTGCAATATATTATTCAGGATTAAGATATGATAAATACTAATTTTGATTTAAAAAAAAAAAAAAAAAGACTTGGAGGTTCAATGATGGTGTTGAAAGTTACAATGTGATTAATGTTTTTTTTGTTTTTTTTTGTTTTTTTTATATGTTTATCATAAGTAATAGATTAAAATAAATAAATTTGTATAATATAAAATTATGATAAAATTGAAAATATGTTATTTTTGGTAGGATAATTTTGGAAGAAAATATATTAAATGCAATCGAGTGATTTGAGATTAAGTTAAAAGTCAAGATTTCTTACTTTTTATTTTAAGTTGTTTTTTAGTATTTTTAAAGTTATTTAACCACCTAAAAAACCAAACAAATCAACTCAATAATTTCAATTCAGACTTATTAAGTTTTAAGTGCAAAAAAAAAAAACAATATTAAGGTTTTAAGTAAAATAAGCTCTTATAATACTTAACAAAAACAAACAAGCAGCACCTTAGTCCACAAACATTTCAGACTATTTGGAAAGATCTTTCTGTTTGGGCTTTTGGCTGATGAATGGTATGTTGGGCCTCAATCAAAGAAATGTGTACTCAATACTTGGACTCAGGCCCATACATGATTACAACTTGAGTGACAATATTTGCACCTCTCTAAAGTTGTATGTATCCCAAATTTATATATTTAACAAATTTTCAATATTACCCTTAAATTAAATTATTAATATTTTAGTTAAAACAGATAATATTATTTATAACTATTTTACTGTTTTGAATAATGAACTAACTCAACCAAATTAAAAAAGGAAAAACAGTAACGAAAAAAATACAACACCAAAATTTTGATTTGAAGTTGAATGAATTTCTCTATATCCCATTCCAATCTCAGGGGCGATTGCTATAATATTTCACTGTTTTCGCAATAAAATAGTGTTCTTCAAAGCCTAATTTTTTTAGACAATAGAACAGTAAACAGGGAAAAAGAAAAATCAAAAATCATACACAATCTGGAAATTCTTCCATCCAAAAGTTGTCTTCATCACTGATTCATGGGACAGTGCCTCTTCCATTATATATCGGAAAAAATGGAGGAGGCATCCACCCAAAAAAAAGTGATATCTGATAATAGTTTTAGCAATTTGTTTGTGTAATAATAATAGTGTAAAATCTCATTTATTTCTTTGAGTTTAGAGGTCTCGAACTCGATGGTATGAATTTAATTATATATATATAAATAAACATTTTATATAATTTGTCTTTTAAATATTAAAAGGGCATATTTGGTAATGTGTGGTGTGTGTTTACAAAATTTTATCCTTTAAATTTTTTTTTTAAGGTGGTGTTAATATGAAAAGGGGTGTAAATACAATTTTTTAGGAGTGTAAATATCGCCACTCCTACAACATTTAAGTTTCGGATATACCTCTAACCACCCATTAATAAACCACAATTTTAACGTGGTTTCAGATATACGTCTAATATATATAACTACTGGAACCTATAAGCAAAGACATGTGCATGAGCAGTAATTAATTACTCACCAGTCGGCAGTCACCAACCTTAGCTATCTAAAATTTAAAATCTTTATAGGTTGGTATTGCTATCTTTTCCTTCACGGCCGGGTACATCATAGATGTCCATAGCATTGCTGCAATACTACTTCAACCAAAAAAGAAGAAGAGGAGGCATATTTTGGAGAACATTGAGACTTATTATATAAACGTACGTGTATACACATCTATATTATTAAGAGAGAATGGTGTTGAAAGCCAATTACATATATACTTTAAACGTGTACGGATAAAAACTCACAACAATAAATTAATGATCCAAGTTCCTGTTTATATATTTTTTAAATGAATAGGTCAAGCATCTGTTATGATCCGTTGAGATCAAGTATTACACATATACAATTCAGATATCTAATCTCATAATATTGAGAATTTCCCATACATGTTTATAAAATATTTGTGCCTCAGGGACGGAACACAATGTATGCCCTCAGCCCACAGTTAAAAAAATATATATATAAAACTTTTAAAAAAAATTCTGCATTTTACATTGTAGCTCTATCAATTTTAAGTTTTTTGTAATTTGGCCTTGCAACTCTTGATACGTATGATGAGACTTGAACCCCACAACAAATGTGGAAGGTGAGGTGTACAACACTTGAGCTAAGAGGAGATATATACGGTGCCATTCCATGTTCATATTTTTCAAACAAAAAAAGGTTGTACCGATAAATTTTTCTTGCCTAATTAGTTGGTGTATTGAGGAGATGTTGAATGAGTACGTATGTGGGAAATAGACTAAATAAACATTTAGAATTTTAGATAAATGATATTTAGAGGGGAAGAAGCAAAAGCAAATGCAGGATATCCAAATTGTATATTCTATGATCTACTTTTGGAGAAGTCATAATCTTTTGAAAAGGATATATTATATAAAAGAAAAACGAAGAAAAAAAAAAGGGAAAGCAAAAGCTGGCAAGTGCTTTTGCATGTGGGTATGAAGCTACAAACAAATTACAAAAGCGAATAAATTTTGGGCGAACACATGCACCCAAGAACCCTTTTTTGGATTCCATTCCAATTTCATAAATCTAAATTATTATGTTTATTATTATTTTATCCATGGAACAATGGAAGGTGGTTGGGTTTGTGTTAGTTGGACTCACTATTTTAATCCATTTAAATCATGCATTCAAAGAAAATTAGATTGAATTCTATACAAATTGGAGTAATCTATTCAATAATTTAGTTATTGACAACATTAAAAAAAAAAAAACATAAAACTAAAATGGATAGTCAAACATATTCCCTCTTGCTCAAATGATGTACATAGAGTAGATATCTCGGGTTATTAGAGTAAATATTCAAATTGTGTATGCAATACTTGATCTTATGGTAGGCCCTTGACTCATTCGGTGTCAATTTTTTTTATTTTTTTTATTTTAAATGATAGTCTTGAAGGTATATATGCAATTAATTAAATATTATAAATATAAAGAAAAGTTAGGATCAATAATTTATAGTCCTTTTGTTTAATATCTTACTAATTTAAAATCACAAAGTTTTCAACAAGTGGATCGGACATTTTTAAGGGTTAAATATATATTAAAACAAATCAGCACTGTTGATGATCTGTTTTGTTTTTGTTTTTCTGTTCAGCAACTTGATACTTAACGATTGGTTTCTAGAACTCTAGTGATTAAAATAGTTGAAAGATACTTGGATCTATTAAAATTTAAAAAACAAAGACTGTTTGGAATCCAACAAATACAATCCTCCTCGGTCCTCAGCCTTGCAGTTTTAATTTGTGGATAGTTTTTGGTCTCGAACACCACATGCTCCCTTAAAAAAACAAATAAACAATAATGTGGTTGGTTAGATTTGGAGTTATTGAAATAGATTCTTTCTTCAGAGAAATTTCTAAACAGTAAGGTACAGAAAGACAACATTTGAGTCAAATTTTACAGATAGGTTCCCATTTTTTTTTATCACAATAGTTTTTATGTTTAGCCACATATAAATGAACTGGGCAAATTGAACAAACATCCCCGATATTAGGTGTAATTGTAAGTATGTTCAATTTTTGTCTAAAATTGTATAAAACTCCCTTGTCGTGAGTTGAATTCCATCCAACTTGATAGTTTACTAACTTTGGAGTATGAAATGTCTAAAATACCCCTGGTTAATTTTTTTTTTAATTATCAAATTTATTATTGTCTTTAAAATTAATAATTAAAAGGACTTTATATAACTTTTTCAAAAATAAAGAAAAACTTTTAACTTTATATAAGAATATATTAAAAAAAAAAAAAAATTTCAATACACACATGCTCATGGAGGAGTGATGAAGATATCTAGAATTATCTCAAGTATTTTTGTATGAATCAACGAATAAACACAACAAACAAGTAACAGACAACAGACACATACACAAACACAAACATTGAACATCAAAAAACAACCAACTCAAATACAAACACTATATATGATCAAAAGTCAGAACCACAAGAATCTAAAAAACCAAAATGTATCAAATGGCCATATAAACGGTTAAAATTGAATTTGAATCGAAGATCTACAAAAGTGCAATTAATTAATTTTCACAAATCAAACCCACTTTCCAAACTTCATGAACACTTAATTCAACAAATTAAGACCCAAATCCATCGAACACAAAATGTCAACACACCCATATATGCTCTTTTTATATATGGAGGTTTTTTTTTTTTTTTTGCTAGGATTACTCTAGAGCTCCGCCGTCTCGATATCAATGTCATTGAAGGGTCGCGACTGGTGGTGGACAACAACGGGCCTTAGGAACACAAAGAGAGGCAAATCTACCACAAGCAAACTTGTAAAGGATTAGATCGCTCCTCTAGCAGACTAGATGAAGCATTTAGCCAGCTCTAATTTTTTTTTTTTTTAGGGTTCATTTATTAGTTTTTTTTTTTTTTTTTAAAAACATTATTAATGAAACAATTATTTTTATTTGGTAGGGTAAAAAGACATTTTTGCCCCTTAATTAGGTGTTAGTTTCCAGTGGAGGACCATTAACGATAGGGGAGGTTTATGTAATTTCAGGTAAAAATTGCATATGTGTGCAATTACACTTAATTTTTGGGGTGTTTGTACAGTTTGCCCAAATGAATTCTATTGAGTTAAAATTTGATTTTTTTTTTTTCTTTATATATATAACTTATTAGATATCTCTTTTGTGATTATATTCTTGATAAAATAAGTAGGGCTTGTGTTTAATTTTAATGAGGTTTTTAAAGACTATATAAGAGGTTTATGATGAATTTCAGATATTTGAATCTTTATATATTCAATTCAAAACTCAATAGGTATTATTTCTTTAAAATAAATCTCATTTGATATTGTTGTTTTATGAGATCATATATATAGAGAATAATTACAAATAATTCGGAGGAGATATGACTTGAACCCATGACTTCTATGGTGTAGATTTAAGGGGCATACAAGTGGGTCAATTTAATCTTGCCAAAGATTGGTGGTGTTCTTAAGTGCATTTTACATGAGAGGCTGGTAGCCAAGAATAAGTTTCCCTTTTATCTTAAATATTATAGCTTAAAATTTGACTAAAATACAATAGATCATATATATATACCACATGTGGTGATGGACACTTAAATCTGAAATATTGTTAGACTGAATTAGCGCTCGTCACCATCAAGCCACAGTGGAGCAGCAGTAAATAAATCCCATTAATTTTAAAGTTTGTAAAAAAAAATTGTCATAAATATTCTCTAAAACGAAGAAAAATATGTCCTAAATTTCATAACATTTATCAAAAAGGTGATTATCAATTTGGTCCCTAACTTATATGGAAATATCACTTTTTCACTTTTTGTTTGTCTTTTTAGCTTTGTCCGAAATTTTAAGGGTTAGATGTGATAGAAAGTATAAATTGACCATTTTACTGTTTATATAATATGTTTTGAACTAGAATGACACTTTTACCCTCTAACGTCTTACATAATTTGACAACTTAATTTACTTGAATAAGCCAATAAGAATTTTACATGTGTTACCAAAACATTTTTTTTTTTTAAAAAAAACTCTAAAATAAAATAATAAAATAAGTTAAAAATAATTACAAATAACATAAAAAAGTTACACAAATTGAAATATCTTCTAGTAAAATTAAAAATTATTTAAATTATATATATATATTATAAAATAAATTAATAAAAAAACCATAAAAATTATAAAATAAATTGAAAAAATAAAATAAAAAGAGAAAAGATGGAGATAGATCTCCCATCATCCATTGCTCAATTGATCTTTGGCCGGAGACCGATTGGGCAACCATGAGATCATTCATCGATTTATATGGAGATCGACAGTCGATCCCCAGTTGAGATCAACACAAATCGATCTATATAGAGATCGATCATCCGTCAATCTCCATCAGAGATTGACAATTGGAGGCCACCTTCGCCATTGATAGAGGCGACCGACCTTATTTTTATATATTTTTAATTTGTTTAGTTTAATTATTTATTTAAGGGACAAAAATAACCTTGAAACCGTTAAATTTGATTAAAAATTGACTTGCAGAATGATCAAATTGATGTATTTTAGTAAAGTTAAGGATCATGTGAACTAAAAATGTAAAAACATGTCAAAAAGTGACATTTCCATACAAGTTAGTGACCAAATTGATATTCACCATCATCAAAAATATTTTATGTAAATCAGGGCAAACAGACTAACAGAGAGAGTTAGAGAGAGAATTAAAATTTCCCACATATAAGAGAGAGAGAGAGAGAGGCAATTGATGATATTGTTTTTTTTTTTTTTTTTCCCTTTCTTTTTCTGTAGTTAGAGAGAAATTAATTATTGCCAACTAACTTCAATTAAAGTGTGCTAATTCTTGCTTTATGGTGAAGAAAAAGGAGGGGATCTAATTAACAATTGTAGGGCTTTATAGAGCTACCACACCACACATTAAATTGTAGTCAAAATCCTATCAATAAAAAATGATGAAAGCAATTCTTTCCACTCACTGCTGTGTGACAAATGCTTGTGATTGTGGGCCCGGGAGCCAAGCTTTTTATGCAATTTACCAAAATACACTTTCTCTCTCATCATATACATTATATATAGAGAGAGAAATGTTTCCTACCAGTCTACCACTGTCTACTGCTCTTCTTTTAACTAGTGTGGGCTCCAAACTCCAAATCATTAACTATTTATGAAAAAGTCCTCGGTGCATCCGGTGTACGGAGTAGTGCATTCGACCGCTAAAAACGTGATAAATATGTTTTTTTTTTTTTTTTTTTTTCATATACTTACCTATTAAGTTTTTATAGCAATTCCAATGTATTGCACCAACTCAAACCTCAACTTCAATTTAGAGTTAAAAGGAAATCTTTTGAGAATATATTTAAACCAAATTTTACATCAAAAAAGTATCCTTAAAGAATATTCTTCCGATAAATATTTAAATTATTATAAAAGTTTAACATTATTTTAATATATAAATAATAAGTAAATTAAATAAATTGAATATATATCAATATGGTTGTCATTTTAAAGATCTCAACGAGATCTTTCTAATGATATATTTTTTGGGAATATGTATCATTTTAATTAAGTATAAAAGAGTTAAATTGGGAAAAAAAAAAAGGATGATTTGACAGTAAAGAAAAACTAAAAAAAAATAAAAAAAGGGTTTTGTGTCGTGGAACAGTGCGCGTCAAAGAGAGTGTGCTACTGTTACTCAACACAAAAGTTTTTTTTTTGGGTAATTGAAATATGAAGAAACGTTGAAGCTTCTTTTTGTGAACAGTGTGCTTCAAATTGAAGTTGGTGTGCTGTTTGAAGCAACTTGGAGTTGCTGTTAGTAAGCAGGTGCACCACTCAGAAAATGTACATGATATAATGAAGATTTTCTCTCGATTGAAAGGCTTTTTGATCAAAAATATAAAAAATATAAAAAATATCCTATGATTGATCACTATATACCAATGAGACATGATATGCTTATGCGTTATGCCAAAATTAAGAAAAAAAAAAAGTTGATACCAATGAGACATGATATGCTTATGCGTTATGCCAGAATTAAGAAAAAAAAAAAGTTGAAATAATAAGCGCATGGATCTTATGATCATATTAATTGTGTAAATTTACCTTGATATAATGTTCAACTGCACAAATAAATGTTAATTACATAAACACAAATTTTTACATATAAGGTTACAAGATAAAGTTTTAACTATAAAGATATAACTTGGAATGATATCAATCGTTTTGGATATTGTAGATGGTCGATCTACGGTTGACGTGGATCGGGTCAGATTCAAGTTAGGCCCAAATAACTTGGTTTTGTCCTGTCGAATCGAACGTGACAAGCGCTTCTTAGACCTGCAAAAAGATGAAAACAAGTAGAAAAAACGAGTGACAATGAAAGAATAAAAGAAAAGGTGGGGATCGTTCTTAGCCTTAGGTGTGCTTGGGCTGAGCATTTATATAGAGTGAAATTCCCTTAAGCAATATAGTGTAAAATATACCTAGAGGGGGGTGAATAGGTATTTACTCAAATTCTTCCAATATTAAAAATGATGCGGAATACAACAAAGAAAATGCACACTTGATTAGATTTAGCAAACGAATTGATTTCACTAATACAAGAGTTAATCAATTTACAAGATATGCAATCAATGTAAGATATGGAAGATAAAGAAAAGTAAAAACAAAAATGAACACAAGTATTTTTTACGTGGTAAAACCTGAAAGAGGAAACATCCACGGGTTGATACCACAACCACCGGCAAAGCAATCCACTATATGAAAATGACTTACACGCTCAAGCTATCAACACATGATATCCGCTCAAGCTATCAACTCCTAATCTACCCTCGGGCTAGTGAATCACCAAGCCTACTTCCTATCCGAGATGTATCCTACACCTCTAGAAAGCAACTTTCTATCCAAGACGCTCACGTCTCTAGGAAGATTTCTTGCTTGCCTATCCGGATCCTCCTGACCCTAGACAAGTCTCCCTTACTTGATTATCCGAGTCCTCCCGACTCTAATCAAGACTCCATTGCTCTATCCACAAAGCTTCACTCACTTTACTAGAGACTTCAACCTAATGCAAGGCTATGATCTAAGTGATACAAGTGATGCAAACACAAACAAATTAAGCTAGATGATCAATCAAGCAAAATGTACATGTTCAATGACAATCTAGAATATGCTTTCAACACACAATCACAAAGATTATCTAGAAATCAAGACATGTAAATCAATAAGAACAAGGTATGAATATTCAATATATCACACTAAAAACCTAGTTCTTAGATCATGAAATTAAACATAGAAAATAACATGAAGCACATCACACATACATTTTCTAGAATCAATTTCATGATAAATCAAGTTTAGCACATATATGTTCAAAATAAATCACAAAGCTAAATCTCAATTAACTAATGATCAAACACCCCTAGCATATGATCTAACATGCTTCTCAACAAATTTCATCAATCAAATAGTAAGAATCAAAAGAAGATCAAAGATGAAATTGAAAAAGAAGAAGTTGAACAAACAACCTTGACCTCGGACTGAAAATCGATCAACTGAGAAAAATGGCAAAGTCAGCTACCTCTGGAAATACTTGGGGTTTGTAGCTCTCTTCAAGACCAACAATTTTGGCTTTTGAATTGATTGATTTTGAGTTCGTATGAGAAAGTTATGATCAAAATAAGAAAATGAAAAATTGAAGAAAACTGCAGAAATTTTGTGAAAATGTTCTTGAAAATCCACAAGTGTTTTGGAGGGAAGGAGAAGTGATTAAAAGGAGGAGAGAGAAGGTTTTCAGGGCCAATACGAAGAGGCCACATCACCCACCCCATGGGGGGCGCGTGGGCCTCACGGGACCAGAGAGGGTCCCTGGCCGTGGGCCCCATGGCCTCCCTCACGGGGAGGGGCACACGTGGTCTCATGGCCACTCTAGCCTCTCTCGCGCACTCTCACGTTCTTCAGTCGTATCTTGGGCATCCGAACTCTGATTTTGAATCCGTTTATGGATTACGAATCGTGACTCCCTCACGCATGACTACAACTATAAAAATTTGAAAAATGGTTGAGAAATCATCTCGAAAAACGATGATGAAGTCAACTCAACGAATGAGAACGAAAAGTAGCATAGTCACATTGTTTGGACTCGAAACCTTATGAATGAGTAACCGAAACGACCGAAACTCAATAAGGCATTAAATAAGAACATGTTCAAGTCCTAAACATAAAATACACAAACAAATAAACACATATTCACACAAGCATGCCATATCAAAGAGATAGTCACAAAGCATGCAATTCTACAATGTTTATCTATTAAAGAACAATGCATGAGCATACTATGAAGTGTGTGAAAGTGTTATACAAAAAGTTTGAACCATGATGTAGGGACACACATGTATGAATTGTGTGTGTGTGCGCTTATGCCTTGCAAGAGGATAGGAGTCAAGATATACCTTTGACGCTTTTCACCTCTTGAAGACGACTTTTGCACTAGACGTTGCTCTTCACTTTTTTAAGCTTCCTTTCTTCAAAGAATATCCTAAGCAACAACTAATACATAATATGGAGTGTTTTGCAATGGAATCAAGCCAATACAAATCATAAACCTTACATAGAGATTGATCGTGATTGAGTGAGAAGATTCCGATGACCGTAGTTCATATTTCCCCAGAGACATGATATGCTTATGCGTTATGCCAAAACTAAGGAAAAAAAAGTTGAAATAATAAGCGCATGGATCTTATGGTCATATTAATTATGTAAATTTACCTTGATATAATGTTCAACTGCACAAATAAATGTTAATTACATAAACACAAATTTTTACATATAAGGTTACAATATAAAGTTTTAACTATAAAGATATAACTTGGAATAATATCAATCGTTTTGGATATTGTAGATGGTCGATCTACGGTTGACGTGGATCGGGTTAGATTCAAGTTAGGCCCAAATAACTTGGTTTTGTCCTATCGAATCGAACGTGACGAGCGCTTCTTAGACCTGCAAAAAGATGAAAACAAGTAGAAAAAACGAGTGACAATGAAAGAATAAAAGAAAAGGTAGGGATCGTTCTTAGCCTTAGGTGTGCTTGGGCTGAGCGTTTATATAGAGATCGATTGTGATTGAGTGAAAATATTCCGGTGACCGTAGTTCATATTTCCCCAAAGTTTCAACACGCCAAAGCTTGTTCTAGTTTTTAAAGCAGAATCCTCTCTTTGTCGGTGAGAGGTTCTATTTATAGACCTTTTCTAGAGACTAATCGTGGGTTGTTGAAGATATTATCCCTGAAATCTTGGTCAAATTTCGTGGGATCATAGAATCGTGGACCCATTCAAACTTATTTGAATGTTAATCTTCTTTAATCACCAGATTCTGTTAAAACCAGTGACTAAGTCAGTTAAGACCAGGTAAGGTTTTCCCGAGTCAACCTGATCGAACCAAAATTGGTATGATTTTGGCCTCATTTCCTTCTCTTTTCGCTTAATTCTAGTGCAATATCCCCTGATTTAATTGTGTGAATTAAGTGTTTTCAGGTATTTAGAAAGTTCAAGGGCATTTAAGCTTAACTTGAAGAGTTAGAGGTAAATTGCACAAAAAAAGGGAAGAAATGAAGCAAAATCAAGGAATGTCGTTGGTTAGTGTCACTGTTTACAAACCACGACATAGATAGCGACATGCAAATCAGGAAATGTCGCTCAAAGTGTCTCTGTTTGCCAAACCACGACACTCAGGTAGCAACGCACGACGGCTCAACAAAAAAGACGTTTTTAAGCCATTTCAAGAGGGGTATTCTTGTCCTTTCTTGCCCATTTCATACTCTAGCATTCACAACATATAAATGCACCAACTTTTACTGAGAATGGCCATCCAAGAATCCCTTCTTCCACTATTCCTAATCCCACCATTTCTCCTCTCCAAATATCATCAACAACACTTAGATTACTTTCACCCAAATCACTCATCTCTTCCCATATTCTCCACACTTCTCCTTATCACTTTCCATTTGACTCCACCTATCTAGACATATCCTCATCACCAATCTTTACACTAAGATCAACAAGGAAGCTCAAGGAAGGATCAAGCTTACATGAGAGACCCAATGATGATTTCTCTGCATTTCACTTCCATTCTTTGTTTGTGATTATGTATAATTAAAACCCCATTCTAGGGGGATGATTAGAGAGACTTTTTGACAATGAGTATTTGTTAAAGCTTTGAATATTATGTTTACATAATTATAGTTTATTTACTTTTTAATTAGATCTTGCTCTTATGTGATTGATTAAGTTATTGACACACTTGTTGATTGTAATATGTTTTAGGATTTATTTGTAATAAAATTGGTTGAGTTATTGACACACTTGATTGATTGTAGCACATGGTGAATATGATAGGTTGTTGGAGGGTATATCAACCGCATTTACCTAGGCCTTTGATCGTTTCACTAACTGATCCCACCTTGACCCCCTCTCTTTAATCGATTAGGCATTTTGGTGGGAAGTTGTTCAGGGTTCGTAGTGACGGTCTAAACACACTTCCGAATGAGATTGGTCCTTGATTGTATGGATCGTACATTAATGAAGCAATGTATGAATTGCTCAAAGTCCATTAGCTACTCTATAATTTCCTTAGACTTCTTATTAGTTGTTTAAATCATTTTCTTATCTAGGTTGTTGATATTGGATTCCTATCTATTCTTATTCTCTTTACATTTTGATACTTTTATTTTACATGTATGTTTGATGGTTTCTTAAACCATACACCATCCAAACTACCATGAGTTATTTTCTTGCATTTTAGATTAGTTAATCAATTCAACTAATTACTCTAATACCCTGTGTAATGAATCCTTGCTTTCCATTTTACTAATTTTACATCCTAAGTGGATTTTCAAGTGGTGAAACTTGGTTTTCAAATGAACACATAAAAACGTATTTTGTTGAGTACAAAATGACCTCATCAAAATTGGCGTTGCTGCCGGGGAATTAGTAGTGATTGTTGAATTAATTAACTTTTCTTTGTAGTTTATAATCTTATTAGATAGCCTACTAACATTTGTTTTCATTTAATTATTATCTTTTGCTAGTTTTTAGTTAGTTTGTTAGATTTTCGTAATTATTTTGTTATTCATTTTTTTGTAGTAGATTTTCTAGGTTGTGTGTCATTTTTGTTATTTTTAGATTTTCTTGTCATGTTTTCTTTTGTGTCTTGTTTTCGTTGTTCTTTTTGTTTTCTTTTCAGGAGCAATGGATCCTTTTGCTATGCACTTGGATGAATTTAATAGGCAAATGGAGTTGTTTGCTTCAAGGACTTTGGGAATAGGACAAGCAAAGGCTATAGCTTGCACATTTTGTGGAATGTATGGGCATCAGACATGGGGTTGCCATTCAAAAGGAGATTTTCTAACGATGGAGGATAAGCCCAAACGTCAAATTCCTACAATTTGTGGCCTATGAATGAACCATGTGGAGATTTCGACAATCCAAGGTCAAGCTGTGAACGATATGCTGATTCTTACAAGCTGGATTGGAGGAGAGATCAAGACACTCAAGCTAATGCCTATGTGCGATCACAAGAGGAGACTTTGAATGATTTTATTCAAAGTGCTCAAGCCTTCCAACAAAGATCTCAAACCAACATACTAGCCAATGAATAAGGATGGCAACAACAAGATCAAATGTGGCGACAACAAGATGAGAGAATGGAAGCCTCAATTAGATGAATGGAAGGGCACTTTGAGATTATTGCCGAAGCTATGCAAATTCGAGTGCATAAAGAGTCTTTGAGCTATCTGGAGAAGGAAAATGCTTCCACCATCCCTTTGAATGGTGAGAATGTTGAAACCGAAGTTGGCCATGAATTTTCTAATAATTTGCCTTGTGTTTCAGGAGAGGAAATAGAAAAGGAGGAGACAGAAAAAGTAGCAAAGGAAGCGGGAGATGTCTCTTTTGAGGCACCGCTCCTATACGAGGAGTCTATGCCTTATGTCCCTTTTATTGCTCGTCCAGGCCGCCTACACAAAAGCAATTGGTATAGGTTATTTTCTAAACCTACTAAACCACTTTTTCAAGTGTACTTGCCTTTGCTTGTTGTGATTAGGAACACGCCGATGCGCACCAAATATTTCCAAGATCTAATCTCGTGTCGGCACAAATTCGAAGCCTTGGAATTCGGTTGACCGATCCAAGTAGCACGTCTAGTCGGGACATAAAACCAAGCGCTTGGAGGGAGGCACCCCACCCATGTACAATTTCTTTCTTAGCTTATTTTAATTTGTTATTTGATTTTAGTTTTTCTTGTTTAGAATAAGGGTGTGAGTTGATTGTGATAGTGGATTTAGGACTTCAATGATCACATATTTTGTCCACATGGATTGTGATGATAACTCTTGATGAATTTACATTGATATATCTCTTGAGTTGATGATGAGCATATAGGATGTTATTGAACCTCTTGATTCCAATCTTTTGGGATAAATTTTGATGTGGACATTGATTGTGTTTTTAAACTCTTTGATTGTGGATGTGTGTTGCGTTGCATTTACTGGTTTTTATATGCCCCAAAAACATTGAGGACAATGTCAGATTTAGGTTTGGGGGTGTGTCCGCAACACCGTCTTTTGTTTGCAAATTATGTGCAAATGAAATTTCCCTTAATGTAGTAGTGAAATATACCTAGAGGGGGGGTGAATAGGTATAGGCTCCAAATTCTTCCAATTAAAAATAATGCGGAAAATTACAAGGCAAATGCACACTTGATTAGATTTAGCAAATGAATTGATTACACTAAGACAAGAGTAAATCAATTTACAAGATATGCAATCAATGTAATATATGGAAGATAAAGAAAAGTAAAGCAAAATTGAACACAATGATTTTAACGTGGTAAAACCTCAATGAGGAAACATCCACGGGTTGATACCACAACCACCGGCAAAGCAATCCACTATGTGAAAAAGGACTTACACACTCAAGCTATCACTCATGATATCCGCTCAAGTTATCAACTCCTAATCTACCCTCAGACTAGTGAATCACCAAGCCTACTTCCTATCCGAGATGTGTCCTACACCTCTAGAAAGCAACTTCCTATCCAAGACGCTCACGTCTCTAGGAAGATTTCTTGCTTGCCTATCCGGATCCTCCCGACCCTAGACAAGACTTCCTTGCTTGATTATCCGAGTCCTCTTGACTCTAATCAAGGCTCCCTTGCTCTATCCACAAAGCTTCACTCACTTTGCTAGAGACTTCAACCTAATGCAAGGCAATGATCTAAAGTGATGCAAATGATGCAAGCACAATCAAATTAAGCTAGATGATCAATCAAGCAAAATGTACATGTTCAATGATAGTCTAGAATATGATTTCAACACACAATCACAAAAGTTATCTAGAAATCAAGACATGCAAATCAATAAGAACAAAGGTATCAATATTCAATTTAGCACACTAAAAACCTAGTTCTTAGATCATGAAATAAAACATAGAAAATAACATGAAGCACATCACTCATATATTTTCTAGAATCAATTTCATGATAGTTCAAGTTTAGCACATAAATGTTCAAGACTAATCACAAAGCTAAAACTCAATTAACAAATGATCAAATAACCCTAGCATGTGATGTAACATACTTCTTAACAAATTTCATCAATCAAATGGAAAGAATCAATAGATGATCAAAGATGAAATTGAAAAAGAAATAAGTTGAAACATACAACTGACCACGGACTGGAAATGGACCAGCTGAGAAAAATGCCGAAGTCAACTGCCTCTGAAAATTCTTGGGGTTTGTAGCTCTCTTCGAGACCAACAATTTTGGTTTTTGAATCGAATGATTTCGAGTTCGTATGAGAGAGATATGATCAAAACAAGTAAACGAAAATTGTTGAAAAACTGATGCGAGAAATGAAGTGTTCTTCAAAAAAAAATTGCATAAGTGTGGAGGGAAGGAGGTTTGCTTAAAAGGAGGGAAAAGGAGAGAATTTCCGAGCAAATCACGTGCTGCCACGTCAGCACCCTGTGGGGGGCACGTGGGGCCCACGGGAGCAGAGGGCTCCCTTGCCCGTGGGGCCCACGGCCTCCCACACGGGCTGGCCAAGTGGCCACACGTGATTTGCACATCTCTCGCGCGCTCCCTCGGTTCGTTGCCCCATATCTTGAGCATCCGACCTCCGATTTCTAATCCGTTTTCGGATGACAAACCATGACTCCCTCACGCACGACTACGACTACTCAACTTTGAAAAATGGTTGAGAGATCATCTCAGAATCCGACGATGGAGTCAACATAACAAATGAGAACGAAAAGTAGCATAGTCAACTTGTTTGGACTCGAAAACTTATGTATGAGTAACCGAAATGACCGGAACTCAATAAGGCATTAAATAAGAACATGTTCAAGTCCTAAACACAAAATACAAAAACGAATAAACACATATTCACACAAACATGCGATATCAAAGAGATAGTCACAAAGCATGCAATTTCACAATGTTTGTAAATACAAGATCAATGCATGAGCATGCTATGAAGTGTGTGAATGTGTTATACCAAATGTTTGAACCACGATGCAGGGACACACATGTATGAATTGTGTGTGTGTGTGCGCTAACGCCTTGCAAGAGGGTGGAAGTCAAGATTTACCTTTGATGATTTTCACCTCTTGAAGACGACTTTTGCACTAGACGTTGCTCTTCACTCTTTGAGCTTCCTTTCTTCAAATAATGTCCTAAGCAACAACTAATACAATCATAGAGTGTTTTGCAATGGAATCAAGCCAATACAAATAGTGCACCTTACAATCTCCCCCTTTGGCTATTCCATTGGCAAAAACACTCAACCTCACCATGCAATGTTTCACTTCAAATAAACTCAAGATGATAGCATACTCTCAATCTCACATTACAAAGAAATTCCTAGACTAAAAAAATCTTCAAGTCTTCAAGAATTCCTCTTTCGGTCTTCAAAGTACCTATGAGAGAAAATAGCAACCAAACAAGAGATCTTCTCTAAAGAAGAATGGTGAGTTATTTAACCAAACAACAAACATAGAAGATATCCCTTATCTCATACACAAATGCATTATCTCAAGTGAATAAAATATGTTCATATTAAAGCATTCCCTTAGTTTCCCAATTTCCAAGAACCAACTATCCTTAACATTGTCAAGAAAGAATTCTTTCTCCCCCTTAAGACAAGAATTCTCCCCCTTAAGACAAAGTCACAATTAAGCACAAAGAGGAATAAGATTCACACAATTGGAACAATTTCCACACAAGGTGTGAAGTATACAAAAACTCCCCAATATCAAACATGGTGAGGTATACATTTTCTCCCCCTTTTTGTCAAGGAATAGACAAGGGACACAAGAGATAAAGAACGAGATATTAATCAAACAAATCGTATAGAAAGCGAAAGTTGAATAAACTAAAGCTCCCCCTTAACATATGCTCCACACATTATCAACAAGTAGATTTGTTCACAAGGGACATCACACAATCACACAATCAAGCAATAAGAGAAAATATTTCATAACTTGTCAAAGTTCAAGAGAGAATCATAGATTTTCATTAATCTCTCAAAAATATTCTCACATTGCTAATGAATCAAGCACATAAGCAAAGTGTGTGTGTGTGAATGCTTCTCAAATATATAGTAGGAGTAATTGTGATATCAACATGCAAACTCTATCCACACCTATCCATCTAAAGCCTTTCCAAAAATAGGTCAAACCGATATTCATCCGGTTTTTGCTTTTAAAATGAATAGATATCAACATATGAGCGTGTGTGTGCATGTGGCTCGTTTTCCCGTTTCTATTTGTCAACCCGAGCTATTTCACAATTCTCAACTATACACCAATAAGCCTTTTATTTTTCATTTCTTTTAGGCTTAGAATCAAAGAATTTTTTTTTTTTAATAATTCATTTCAACACTTCTTTGATTTTACTAACAAAAACATATACTCCTCATGGTGGCTTTCACTCATCACAATGGCGTAGCCCTTTCCTACATTGGGTGGCTTCACAACCAAGGTGTGTAGCCCTTTCCATGAGGGTGCTCGTTGATTACTATGTAGTGCCGAAGCAAAATGGATACATACCATAGGTCATCTATCATGTACTTAACAATAAACTTCTAGATGCATCCATTATCTACACATATTCAACCACATAAACTCAAAAACTAAAACATACAAGAGAAGCATTAGTGCACTTTTCAAAAATAAAATTTTTCAAGCTCAAGTGCATGATCTAAAAGCAATAAAAGATACTTGTTAAAGATCATTACTTCTCAAGTGAGTAGCTCTTAAAGACAATGATATACAATTAAAGTTTTGCTCATCAAGCCACTCACAATCACACAAAGACATCAATCAACACAAATCATGCCAATGGACATTCTAAGAGTTTTAAACCTCTCTTTGTCCAAGGGCTTAGTGAACAAGTCCGCAAGTTGATTTTTAGTAGGCAAATGCTCTAGAGTAACAATAGAATGTTCAACTAGATCTCTAATGAAATGATGCCTAATGTCTATGTGTTTAGTGCGGGAGTGTTGAACCGGATTTTTAGAGATGTTAATGGCACTTAAATTATCACAATAAAGTGTCATTTTTCCTTGTTCTATCTCATAATCCTTAAGGATTTGTTTCATCCAAAGTAATTGTGTGCAAGCACTTCCGGCCATAATATATTCGGCTTCGGAAGAGGAAAGGGAAACCGAATTTTGTTTCTTACTTGACCAAGAAACCAAGTTATTACCAACATAAAAGCAACCGCCCGATGTGCTTTTTCAGTCATCTATGTTTCCCGCCCAATCCGCATCACAATAGCCTACAAGGATATCATTGGTATCAAATGAATAGAATAGACCAAGACTATGAGTTCCTTTGATGTACCTAATGATCCTCTTGACGGCTTTTAAGTGAGATTCCTTGGGATTTGCTTGGAATCTAGCACACAAGCCAACACTAAAGCAAATATCGGGTCTACTAGCCGTTAGGTAAAGTAGACTACCTATCATGCTTCTATAAAGGCTTTGGTCAACACTTTTCCCTTTTTCATCTTTGTCAAGTTTTAAAGTGGTGCTCATGGGAGTTTCAAAATCTTTTCCATTTTCTAGGCCAAATCTCTTAACTAGATTTTTAGCATATTTAGATTGATTCAACATTATGCCCATGCTAGTTTGCTTCACTTGCATTCCTAGAAAATAATTCAACTCACCCACCATACTCATTTCAAATTCACTTGACATAACACTAACAAATTCATCAACCTTGGTTTTATTAGTAGACCCAAAAACAATGTCATCAACATATATTTGTGCAACAAAAATATCATGATCATGATGTTTGATAAACAAAGTTCTATCAATGCCACCTCTCCTATATTGGTTGTCAATAAGATATTGAGTCAACCTATCATACCAAGCTCTTGGAGCTTGTTTAAGGCCATAGAGAGCCTTTTTCAATTTAAACACATGATTAGGAGAGTGTGGGTCTACAAAACCCTTAGGTTGTTCAACATACACTTCTTCTTGAAGGTATCCATTGAGGAAAGCACTTTTGACATCCATTTGAAATAATTTAAACTTTTTAATGCATGCAATGGACAACAAAAGTCTAATGGACTCGAGACGAGCAACCGGGGCAAACGTCTCATCAAAGTCAACACCTTCCACTTGAGTGTAACCTTGAGCCACTAGTCTAGCTTTATTCCTCATAATCTTGCCACTTTCATCGGTCTTATTCCTAAACACCCATTTAGTGCCAATTACATTTATATCTTTGGGTCTAGGAACTAAGGACCACACTTCATTCCTCTCAAATTGATTAAGTTCATCTTGCATAGCCCCAACCCAATATTCATCAACAATTGCTTCATTAATGTTTTTGGGTTCAATTTGAGAAGTATAGCAAGCATAGGATATTTGGTTAGCAATTTGATTTCTTGTTCTAACCCCTTCATTTAAATCACCTATGATGTCTCCTTGATAGTGTAAGTTTCTAAGTCTTGGGTGAGAATGTTCAACAACTTGGTCATTTTGTTGATTATCATTTAAAGCATTTTCCAACCCTTGACTTACAACTTCAATATGACTATCAATTTCATCATCTTGACTAGAAACACTACTAGCCACATCAATAGGTGTATTAGTGTCATTTAACATGTTTTCTTTAGATTCATTGACACCATTATCATCACACAAATTAAGCATGCTAAGATCATCTATCTTCACATTGATAGACTCCATAATAGTCTTAGTAGTCAAGTTAAAGACTCTATATGCACGACTATTAATAGCATACCCAAGAAAGAGACCAACATCACTTTTTGCATCAAACTTTCCTAAGTGATCTCTATCATTCAAAATATAACATTTACTCTCAAAAGTGTGGAAGTAACTCACATTAGGCTTCTTGCCTTTCCAAAGCTCATAGGACGTTTGTTTTGTGCCGGGCCTTTTGAAAACACGATTTGACACATAACAAGCGGTATTGACCGCCTCGGCCCATAGGTTTCTAGGGACTTTCTTGCTATTTAGCATGACCCTAGCCATCTCTTGCAAGACACGGTTTTTCCTCTCAACAACACCGTTTTGTTGAGGAGTTCTAGGTGCGGAGAACTCATGAGAAATCCTTAAACCATCACAAAACTCACTAAATTTTGCATTTTCAAATTCCGTCCCATGATCACTCCTAATGCGACATATTTTCTTGATATCAAGACCTTTTTCATTTTGAACTTGATTACAAAACTTTTTAAAGTAATCAAAAGCCTCGGTCTTGTTTCTAAGAAAATAAACCCAAGTAAACCTAGAGAAGTCATCAACACATACAAAAATGTACTTTTTGCCATTAATGCTCTCGGTTTGAATTGGCCCCATTAGGTCCATATGCACAAGTTCTAAAGGTCTCTTGGTAGCTATGTAAGAATTTTTCTTATGAGGCACTTTGGTTTGCTTACCTAATTGGCAAGGTTCACAAACCACCTCAAGCTTTTTACCAAGATTAGGAAGACCTCTAACAATGCCATGTTTTTCAAGCTTTTTCAAATCTTTAAAATTCATGTGACCCAAACGTTGATGCCACAAATCAAGCTTATTGCACTCATGTGCTATGTTGCATGTGAGAGGATCTATCTCAAGACAATAGCAATTGTCTATAGACCTTTTGACTCTTAGGACGACATCGCCCTTTTTATCAATTATAGTGCATATATCTTTGTTAAAACTAACTTCTTGAAAAATTTCACACAAGTGAGTAATGCTTATCAAGTTAGCTTGTAACACATCAACATACAAAGTATTGCGAAGTTTAGGCAATCCGGGGATACAAATTGTTCCCTTGCCAAGAACTTGCTTTTTGGTACCATCACCAAAAGTAACCCAACCTCCATCCTTTAAAACAAGATTCTTAAAGAACTCTTTGTTCCCGGTCATGTTCCTAGAGCAACCGCTATCTAGGTACCAAGAATAGGAGGAGTTGGCACGTAAAGCATATTGTGCAACATTACATTTAGATGTGTCTTTTCTAATCCACACATTTTTCACAACATGCTTCTCACTCTTACTTCTAACATGCTTTGACTCAATATTAGGCTTTTCAACATGCACCTTGACCTCATTGGTCACATCTTCAAAAATATCAAATAAAGCATTATCAATTTTCTTATGCATAGTAGAGTGAGGCACAACACAAGATTTAGCAAGCAAGTCATCAACAACTCTTTCAACAACATGCTTTTCCAAGGTCTTCCTAGGTCTATTACTATATCCATACATGGATGATTGCCTAGGTCCATTCAAAGACATATCATGAAAAGCATTATCAAGTTTGCATTTCCGAATGTACTCAAAGCATCTAGGTCGAATATGTCCTATCATATTACAATGATGACAAATAGGAATAAATTTGAGAAATTTACCATTTGCATTTGCTTCCATAGCATTTGGTCTTCTCACAATTTTACCTCTTTGAAGAGCAACCCTTGATGCTTCACCTCTTGCATTTGAGGTTGTTGCTTCTTGATGCTTAAGTTGTTGAGTTCTCTCATTGAACATCCTTGTTGATGATGAGGCACCTCCGGTAGCTTTCATAGCTTTACCTTGAGAGAGTGTACCTACAATTGATTTAATGCTTGCTTTGACAAAAGTAGATTTGTTAGATGAAGGAGTCTCCTTCTCATTGATATAACCCAACCCTCTTTTGTCACATGGATGCTTTCCACTTTTAATGAGGGTTTCAACTTTATTAGAACTAGATGACATCTTGCTAATCACCCTATTAGCCTCATCAAGTTTCTCACGAAGCATCCTAAGTTCAATGGCATATTTTTCCGCTTTGTTATCACTAAACAAAACATCTTTATGTGATTTATCAAGCCATTGTTCATACTTTTTCTCTTGATTTAAATGCTCATTAAGTTTGGATTTAAGCACATTTTCAAGTTTCTTAGCATTAACAAGAGAACAATCTCTTTGCTCAATTTCTTGCTTCAAGATACCAAGTCTATCATTGCTATCTTTAAGATTCAATTCTGGACTTAGAATCTTGTCTTTAAGTTCATCGAATTCTTTTGAGCCAAGAGCATGATCTTCTAGCTTCTTGTTGAGGGACATATTGACTTTGGATAAATATTCATTTTCAAAAGTAAGATCATTGATCTTTTTCTCATCTAAGTCAATATGTTCAACAAAAGAAGCCACATAGGAATATACTTCCTTAATCATGATTTTATCACAAACAAAAAAACAAACACAAAAATACTACAAAGAAAGGATCAATCTAAGTGCGTCTAGACACCCGCTCTGATACCAAATGAAATTTCCCTTAATGTAGTAGTGAAATATACCTAGAGGGGGGGTGAATAGGTATAGGCTCCAAATTCTTCCAATTAAAAATAATGCGGAAAATTACAAGGCAAATGCACACTTGATATTGATTACACTGAGACAAGAGTAAATCAATTTACAAGATATGCAATCAATGTAATATATGGAAGATAAAGAAAAGTAAAGCAAAATTGAACACAATGATTTTAACGTGGTAAAACCTCAATGAGGAAACATCCACGGGTTGATACCACAACCACCGGCAAAGCAATCCACTATGTGAAAAAGGACTTACACACTCAAGCTATCACTCATGATATCCGCTCAAGCTATCAACTCCTAATCTACCCTCGGGCTAGTGAATCACCAAGCCTACTTCCTATCCGAGATGTGTCCTACACCTCTAGAAAGCAACTTCCTATCCAAGACGCTCACGTCTCTAGGAAGATTTCTTGCTTGCCTATCCGGATCCTCCCGACCCTAGACAAGACTTCCTTGCTTGATTATCCGAGTCCTCTTGACTCTAATCAAGGCTCCCTTGCTCTATCCACAAAGCTTCACTCACTTTGCTAGAGACTTCAACCTAATGCAAGGCAATGATCTAAAGTGATGCAAATGATGCAAGCACAATCAAATTAAGCTAGATGATCAATCAAGCAAAATGTATATGTTCAATGATAGTCTAGAATATGATTTCAACACACAATCACAAAAGTTATCTAGAAATCAAGACATGCAAATCAATAAGAACAAAGGTATCAATATTCAATTTAGCACACTAAAAACCTAGTTCTTAGATCATGAAATAAAACATAGAAAATAACATGAAGCACATCACTCATATATTTTCTAGAATCAATTTCATGATAGTTCAAGTTTAGCACATAAATGTTCAAGACTAATCACAAAGCTAAAACTCAATTAACAAATGATCAAATAACCCTAGCATGTGATGTAACATACTTCTTAACAAATTTCATCAATCAAATGGAAAGAATCAATAGATGATCAAAGATGAAATTGAAAAAGAAATAAGTTGAAACATACAACTGACCACGGACTGGAAATGGACCAGCTGAGAAAAATGCCGAAGTCAACTGCCTCTGGAAATGCTTGGGGTTTGTAAAACTCTTCGAGACCAACAATTTTGGTTTTTGAATCGAATGATTTCGAGTTCGTATGAGAGAGATATGATCAAAACAAGTAAACGAAAATTGTTGAAAAACTGATGCGAGAAATGAAGTGTTCTTCAAAAAAAAATTGCATAAGTGTGGAGGGAAGGAGGTTTGCTTAAAAGGAGGGAAAAGGAGAGAATTTCCGAGCAAATCACGTGCTGCCACATCAGCACCCTGTGGGGGGCGCGTGGGGCCCACGGGAGCAGAGGGCTCCCTTGCCCGTGGGGCCCACGGCCTCCCACACGGGCTGGCCAAGTGGCCACACGTGATTTGCACATCTCTCGCGCGCTCCCTCGGTGCGTTGCCCCATATCTTGAGCATCCGACCTCCGATTTCTAATCCGTTTTCGGATTACGAACTGTGACTCCCTCATGCACGACTATGACTACTCAACTTTGAGAAATGGTTGAGAGATCATCTCGGAATTCGACGATGAAGTCAACACAACAAATGAGAACGAAAAGTAGCATAGTCAACTTGTTTGGACTCGAACTTATGTATGAGTAACCGAAACGACCGGAACTCAATAAGGCATTAAATAAGAACATGTTCAAGTCCTAAACACAAAATATGAAAACAAATAAACACATATTCACACAAACATGCGATATCAAAGAGATAGTCACAAAGCATGCAATTTCACAATGTTTGTCAATACAAGATCAATGCATGAGCATGCTATGAAGTGTGTGAATGTGTTATACCAAATGTTTGAACCACGATGCAGGGACACACATGTATGAATTGTGTGTGTGTGCGCTAACGCCTTGCAAGAGGGTGCAAGTCAAGATTTACCTTTGACGATTTTCACCTCTTGAAGACGACTTTTGCACTAGACGTTGCTCTTCACTCTTTGAGCTTCCTTTCTTCAAATAATGTCCTAAGCAACAACTAATACAATCATAGAGTGTTTTGCAATGGAATCAAGCCAATACAAATAGTGAACCTTACAGCAAATATTTTGAGCATATTTTGCTTGTAGAGATTGTGTCATTGTGTGTGTGAGTAAGGAATTGTGCATTTTTGCATTACTTAGTTTAGATTAACTTCATGTCATTTAGGGTTGCATTACGCAAAGTGCGCTAGTTCTTTTCTCTTGATGTTGGAGTGAATCTTCAATTGTGATTGAAGGATATGAATTAATAGAATAGACTTCCCGTGAGGTTCATAAACATGGCCTAAAAACCTTATTTGGAGGGAAAATTCTCTCTCTTTAAACACTCATTCAAACACACAAGTTAAACATATTTAAAATGTCTCATTTGCACTTAAATGTGTAAGTCGCGCAGCGGAAAAGAGTTTTTTATTTGAAATTAATCAATAAAATAAGAACGATAGGTTTCAAAAATTTTCTATCGTCTTCTTGGGACCTTTTGTATATACACGAATATGAGGAAGAGATTTGTTTTCATACATTTAAAGAACACTCCTTCGTTTTCTTTTTGATCCTTTACCACTAAGCCTTCCAAGCTATGTCCCGTGATCTAGCAAATGTGTGTGTAGACACGTCACGATTCCGGGAGCAGTTGAATGGAGGCTTGAGAGAACCAGAAGACAACACCTTGCTTCCTCCTTGAATTTGGCCAACCCTAGTGAGAGAAAAAAAAAAATCTTTTTCTTTTTCCTCTATTGTGGCCGCACCTCTTCTGTTCTCTGTAGGGTTCCAAATCGTTTCCTTTTCCTAACAAGTATATCTTATATACAAAGAACCTAGGGTTTAGTAATCTAAGTTAAAATAGAATTCCAAATCCTTTTTAATTATTACTTTTTACTAGGGTTTGAACCTTTGACCTATTTAATGTAAATAAAAATAATCACTTATTATTTTATTGCTCTTGTTAAGGTTAGAAACTGAAACCTTCATATAACAATTTAATAATTCTTAATTATTAATATCTCAATTAAATAATCATATTATTTAATAATATTTAATTCAACAATTAAATAATATATTAATTAAATAATCACATCATTTAATTAATTCTCAAAATATATTTAAGTTACTTTCGTAACACAATTAATTGGACCATCCAACTCTCCATAAGTCTTGTTACTATCAATCGTATAGGGCTAGCAAGGGGACCTAATGAACCCACGGTTTTGAGCTACAATAATACTTAGAAAAAATTAATTAAACTCTTTAATTAATATTTCACAATTATTAACCTTGAAGTTATTCCACTAAAAACCCAAGGTTGTACTCTCGTAACTGTAGATGTTTTACACAACCAATTTATTAGTGTCCATTGATATAGCTATTATATATGGCATGATCCTCCACAAGTAGTTCATATTTAGAGCTAGGTCATAAAGTCTGTTATACCTCTGTAATTATATCTTTTCCTTTAAGTACCATTGATTCTCTTGAATGATTATATCCTTCATTCCTTTACGTGCTCCTAATCATTCAAGCCCCAAATCAACCCTTAAGGGAGCTACTTATCTAATTCTCACAAGAAGGAGTGGATTCGACTATTGTGTGCATACCTTCCAAGCCACAAGCCAAACCGTGATTCCAAGATACGGAGATATTGACTAAGAATGTTATTCCGATCTCACCCATGTTAAATCAAAAACCACGATCTAACCTGAAGGAGTCAGTAAGACACTCAGGATTTAGATCACCCATATATTGCCATCATTAATCGATATATATGAATCTTTTCAACTAACGAATCTTAGTGACAGATTCATATAGATCGTGGCCCAGTTCTATATGATCACATCATATAAGGTGCCTCCATTCTCATAACACCATATGAGTAGTCTAGGATTAGACCACTGTACAATACATAATGGACCATAGCTGTAGATTAATCACAAATAAAGTACCCGCTTTCTACGGACTATTTAGATTGCATGTCTCAAACTGAATTCCTCTGTATATGACATTCATATACTCAGTTTGAGATTACATCTAGCAATCTTGGATGTTTGCATATATAATATAAGTGTATGAATTAATATATTTGAATGAAATAACTACTTCTTTTATTATTGAATTTATAACATTTACAAAATACAAGCTTTAGGGCATAAATCCCAACAAAATATTGTTTGCTATAGAACATTATGGACTGCTTGTGGATGCCTTAATTTACTGTGGATAAACTTTTAAAGATGATTTTAGGCAATACATGTGAAGAACCACTAAATTTGGCTAAATACTTCCATACCCTCTAATGTGTGTGCTCATATGACCATTTGAAGCCAAACACATTTAAGCTTTTCATTCATGAACCACATCAACATAAACCAAATAGCCTATACACAAGACTTAACTTGTACCAAATGGTTTGCTAAGGCTTAGGGGTTGAATGGGTGTATTAAAATTGTAAGGCGTGTACCTAGGCATGTATGTATGTGCAAACATATAAAAAAGATGAAATGCAATGCTTAAAAAGAAAAGACAAGCAAAGAAAAAAAGAAAAGAAAAGCAAAGCAAAGAAAAGAAAAGAAGAAAAAGAAAAGATGAATGAGGCACAAATGGCCTAAATAAAGAATGTAGAATTAAATGAGCTATTCAATGAAAATTAAGAGTAGAAAATGCATAAAGTGAATTGTAAGTCTAGACGCCAAAGTGTGAATATGCAAGTTGTAATGAGCAAATTGTGCTAAATTTAGAATGCATGCTTTAGTGTGACCATTGGGTGTTCGATATCAATTTTTCTCATTTATTGATTTACCATTCACCTTAGGCCCCATTACAACCAAATGAAAGGTCTTATTGATCTTTAGGGATGTCCACTTTGGAAATTTTAGTTGATACATGTTCTTTTTGGTTCATGGCTTTCAATTCCAAGAAGGGTGGTTTAGCATCGCCATAATTCATTCTTGGTAGTTGCTAAGTTCTCTTTTATTTTTATTGTATTAAAATAGTGCAGTTTTTATTGTATTAAAAATACTGCAGTGAATTAAAAAAAAAAAAAAAAACTGCAGTAATTTATTTGTAAATATACTGCTGTAATATATTTAAGTATCGAAGATTTGAAGAATTGGAAGCAACCGGAACAAACTTGGCATTGTGCGCACCATAGCAACGAGCGTGCGCGCAACTTAGCACGCAGCTGCACTTGTTGTGGTATGGGCTACGCACAGCAGCCCTATGGTGCTATGGGCTGCGCACGGCATCCCTATATAGGGGTGTGGGGTGTGCATGCTCATGAGAGGCAACCAAGGGGTGCGCAAGTGGATGATGGCCGCTTGAAGACTTGTTCGCCAAGAAATGATTTTTTTTTTTTTTTTATTTCCAACAAATGTAATTTACCTGCTTTTCTAGGATGGACCAAAATTGTGGCTATTTATTTTTTCGTAAATATTACAATATTTGTTATTATTTGATAACATGTCATATAGAATAGGAGTGCCACTCATATATCTCTTTTGATATGAACATGGATTGAATGATTTAGGTATCTAATTGGCATCTAGAAAACTTGGTAAATCATTCTATGGAATTTAATCACACGCCTTAAATAATTGAGTGGGAAAAGGTGTTTTAAAACACCTACGGCCTCCAAGGTTAGTTGAGCTTTATGTTTCGTGTAATAACCCCCAAGGGGCATCCATGAATGGAATTTAGCAAAATACTTCCTTACAGGGATAGACTAGACAATTGACTCAAACGATATGTACTCTCAAAGAAGGGATTTTCGTGAGGGAAAATTGAAGGTCAATATCTTGGTAAACACACTCAATGTGTTTTTCTGTTGATATCCTCCTAAGAGTTCTTGTCAATAAAATCACAAGGCTAAAATTGAAAAACGCTGGTTGTTATGTTAACAATTAGGTGGGACCTAGTCCATCTAGTAAATGGTGTGAACTCCCAAAGGAGGCATGACATTTATGGATGTTGGATCACCATTGAATTTTACGATTGAGTTATTTATTTAATTCAAGATAAATATTCGAAAGTGCTTTATCATGATTATTTACTTATGTATATTTTTTGTTTTATTCAAAAATCATGACCCCATCCCTAATGAATATCATGAAAGATAATACTTTAACTGGAGATAATTATGTCACATGGAAAAGGAAAATTGGGTTGTTTCTGCAAGCTGAAAAACATAAGTTTGTTCTGACTACTCCTAAACCACCTACTCCTAATAATGAATCTAATGTGATGTAAAGAGATAAGTATGAGTAGTGGAAGACCTCAGGTGATATGGCCAAATGTTACATATGGCTACTATTGTATGTATATATTCGACAATAAGACACGTCATCAAAGGAATCAGAAAACACGAAGATAAATGTTGCCACATCACCATTTTACCGAGTCAAAGAGAGAACATGAACCAGAACATGAACCAGTCAGTATATAATCAAGCCACGTTGTTCAGATTAGAGAAAGTCAAAGACGTACTCGCCAAAGCTTGAAACATTGTCGCCAAAGGAAATTAACTAAAAAGAGATAACGGTGTTCGCCACACAAACCTACTCGACTAAACACGGACAAAATCCCCGATCCAGCAGATTCCTTACAGTCCCAGAGGAAGGATTTAAAAGACATTATATGCTTTAAGGAGAAGAATAAACCGACCCTGACCAAGAGAAGTCCGAATAGGAAGCAAAACCTAATTCGTTACAACCTTAGATTCCCAACACAACTCAAAAAGGAAGTCCTACTACCAGCATGGGGAGATTGAGAGAAACCCTAGTTATCATGTATAAATACAAGAAAGGGTTCAAAAACCTAGAGAGAGAGAAAAGCAGTAATTCGAGAGATCTGAGTGTGTAATCAAACAGCAAATCATAGTATTATCTTTCTGCCTTCTGAGGCGCCGTGGTTTTTTCCCATTCAAGGGTTTTTCCACGTAAAACCTGTCTCTTGCATGCATTATTTTCTTTATTATTTACTATTCACTTGGATATAATTGTTGGCCACGTGATAATCCAAATTTCATCGTCAACAATTGGCGCTAGAAGGAGGGGAGTACTCGAATAGAAACTTTGGAGAACCCTTGCGAACAGACAAAAACATGAGCAACGACAGCGACAAAGATGGTAACTCCAGCAGAGATCAGGTTGTTAAAGCGATCGCACCGACAGGAGACGGAGTGGCGATGGTTGGAGAGCAATCGGCAGCAACATCGGGAATTAGGTCAGCCGACCCAGGAACTTTACAACACTTCCAAACCGTATTGATGAACTTAGTCAGCGAAGCTAACAAAATAGGGCTTTCGCTCCCTATAGGCCTAGGAGCCTCTTCTCCCTATGAGTTAACCACGCTTGGAAATCAACTATCAAGAAGACTGCGTTCGGAAGTTCACATTGCAACTCTCGATACCCAAACGAGACCATCCATGGAAAAGGCACTCTAGGACCATCCTGAGAGTTTTGAAGGAAGAAAGCAAAGGAAGGGCAAAGGCGTACTGAATGAGGAATCTTTGAAGGGGCGAGACCATGGGCGAACTCATGGGATAAATTCCAATGACACATACCAAAGGAGCCAATAGAGACACCGTTCTATCTCGTCTGAAGCCAACAGCCCTCGGCCGAGAAGGGAATTACGATCAAAAAGAGCATGGTGAAGAAGATCCGAAAGCACAGATGATCAAAAAACTGGTACGATCCTGGATGATAAAGAAGACTATAGATGAATGACAATAAAGAGCCGACTTGATCCAGCAGGAGAACCAACTGGTCAACGAGATGTCACCTTGCAAGAACTTTCAAGGAAAGTGAAACAAATTATAGCACGGTGTGTATAAAACTATCTAGACGGGGGGTGAATAGATTTTAAATGATTTTACCCAATTTTCGCATGTATGTCAATTTTACGAAAATGCCCCTAACTAGACACAATAATATAACAAGTGTAATAAGGTGTGGAATGTAAATAACACTTGATATTTACGTGGAAACCCTCACGGGAAAAACCACGGGCTGTTATGTGCGCCACACACGAACCTCGAATCCACTAATTGAAATGATTACAACCTAATCCCGGTTTAATGATCTAATCTCGATCAATAATCATCACAACTACCTAATCCTGGTATAAGTGGACCTAATCCAATTGCTTGCGAATTAAGTAACCTAATCCCGATCACAACACAAGACTTAATTCTCTAAGAAGAGATAATACAACCTAAGTGAATATTATGAAATATCCAAAAATGCAATTAGAGCTAGGTTACTCTGTATGCTTATCTAGGATAATGATTTTGCAATTAATTCAATCATAGATATTAAAAGCTAGATGACATGTCAAATAGCTTAGCTAAAGATAGATTATGAAAACCTAGATAGCTATCAAAATACAACACTCAATCATGTCAACACAACAATCTCTATTTTGTATCTAGAATATATTTTAAGAGCATACAAATAATATAAGAGATGTCAATGATAAATAAAACACTAATTATATATGATAATAGTGAAGAACTTACCAAAGAATATATGTTGACCAAAACCCATGCAAGCAAGCATCCTAACTATGCTAGAAAATGCTAGATGATAATTTGATGCATATGAGAATGGTTTTTGAGTGTTAAAAATGTGTTCTTGATTTGATTTTCTCTCAAATGTCTCTCTTTGAAGTTTAGGGTTCTTAGAGTTAAAGAACATTAATTCAGAAAAAGAGAAAGTGTGATATTTATAGACATCAAGAACAGGGCATGTGAAAAGTCAAGTTTGCCCCTGAAAACGCACAATCGGCGGTTTCATTCGGCCGCCAAGCCGCCGTTCATAACCGCAGAATGGCTCCCGAGAAAGGCAGGGGACCAACGGTGGTTTCAATCGACCGTATCGAAACCACCGAACCAACCGTAGAATCAAACCCGAGAAATAAATCAATCAGGTATGATCGGCGGTTTTGAATGGCGGTCGGTGGCCGCCGATCTTTACCACAGAATTGCTCCAGACACTTCTGGATGCAAACGGCGGTTTCATTAGGTGGCCAGGCCGTCGATCATAGCCGCCGATCATAACCGCCGATCACCAACATAGGTGAAAACCAAGGAGAAGCCAAGGGCATTCTCGATAGGCGGTCTTTGCGTAAAACCAAGCACATTCTAGTGCATGTGCGGACGTTTTCGAATACTATCAGGAAACGAATTACAAGACACAAATACACACAACAAGATATATCAAACAAAGTGCTAGTGTGTAAAGTGACATGTGAAGAGTATGCACACAAATGCAAGTATGCTAAGTGTGTGTGTGCAATCTAAATCTCTTCAAAGACAACAAAGCACTAGAGATTATACCTTTGGCGTGCTTGTCCCTTGAGGTCTTGAAAGGGTCTTTGAGCATGATCCTCAATCACCTAAACTACCCTTACAAACAAACCCCAACATGTGATTTGTCCACGAAATAAGCCAATCAATAAAATAGGAATCCTTACAATCTCCCTTTTTGGCTATTTCGTGACAAAACCACCACTCACATTGATCCTCACAAACACAATTGAATCTACGGGATAACAAAGATATTCTACATTACAAAGAGATATAAAAGTATAAAAAAAACTTCAAGTCTTCAATCTCTTGTAGAACTATCAACCCTTCAAACAAAAGATTATACTTTCCGAAGCAAGAGTATGTGAGATGATCAAGTGAGGATAAAACAAGCATTTGCATTTAAAGAATTTAAGCACAACATCATGCAATGTATGTGTATGCAATGCTCCAACTCAACAGGTTACTCCCCCTCAACGTATATTCTCCCCAACATGAACAATTACTACTACAATTTGCAACTCCCCTTACCACATTCTACTCCCCCTTTTTGTCATGATATAGGCAAAGGAGTAGTCCCCAACTGGGTCACACTTAGCAAAGAGAGATAGTAGCATGCAAGATATTTGCATAATCATATAAGTCACTTTATGCATCCCAATTAATTGAAGAGAAACAAGGAGATTTATTTGAAAAAAAAATGTGTGAATCAAACATGCTTTGAATACAAGACATGTAGCATTCAAGTCCAAAATACAATGGTATTTAGCAAAGCAAATGACAAAGGTTTCTAATAAGAATTCAAACCAATTTCACCAATGTCATGAGTAAAGCAAGGATATAGAATATATTGATTTCAATTTAAGAACAACTATATCCAACTTTATAAGCGAAACATGGCATGAGCGACTTTTCACCCTATTTGATTTTTTTGGGTGAGAAACCCGTATGATAGTAGCCATGTTCAACTAATAAAGAAAGAGAGACATTTGGAATTTAAATTCTTTTGAACGGATACAAGATCCTTTATTCATTTTGAGTCTCATAAGCTTTTTCACACAAGTTTTTGCATTTTAAGAATATGCAATCATCAATTCATGCTTTTTCATTTGAGCATGTTATATGAATTTCATGCTTTTTCATTTGACATTAGCATGTTATAAAAGAATCATCATGTCATGGAGATAACTATAGGTCATTCAAATCATACTTCCTATGAAGATCTCTTAGTCCAAAAATGCATGTTTGAACACAAATATGACATGGATTGTAAACAAGCATGGTTCACACTTATTGAATTGAAAACATATATTCATATGTGCAACCAAGCTTACTCAAGCAATTAAAAAAAAAAAAGGAAGCATAAGATATTTCAAATTTTTTGCAAGTGACAAGAATGCAAAATAGCTCTCTTTGCTTGAGTTCCCCATATGGGGTCATCACTATCCTTCATCATTGAAGGTCATGAGGTCCTATGGACCTACTAAGTCCATTAGACTTAGTTGAACCTATTAGAGACAAGTTTGTCTCGTAGCAAGCGGGTTCATCTTTTCTTATCCACTTAGGTGAAACAATTTTCTTCCTAGTGGTCAAAAGTTCTAGAGATCTAGATGTCATAGGATCATGTAAATGAATTTCTTCCTTCCTATGAGCATGCATACTAGCTCTAGCTTTCTTCTTCTCAATCATGCTTTTAACTCTACACATTTTAATGTAACGGAAGCACTTTGGTCTAATATGACCATCAACACCACAAAAATGACATGTAGGGACAAAGTTAGGAATCATACCATGTCCTTGTGCATGCATAGGAGCCTTCCCATGTCTTTGTGGTTATCTTGGTTGTTGGATAGGATCTCTCCTTTTTTGTTGTTGACCAAGACTTGGTTGCTTCCTTGGTTGAGTTTGCATGATTGGTCTCTTCCCTTGATGGAGTTGAGTTTGAGGGAAGTTAGCATGAGGAACTTTTGTAGGTTGAGCTTGGGGTTGTCTTCTTGGGGCTACCTTCACTTGTGCACTATGAGAGCATTGTCCTAGATCAATCTTCTTCCTAGGAGTTTGCACCGGTGAAGCTTCTTTGTAGCTCAAGCTCTTAACAAACACAGTCTTGTTAGGAGTGGAGGACTCCTTGCCATCTTCAAATCCAAGACCTCTCTTGTCACAAGGACTCTTTCCAACACTTAACATGTGGTCAAGTTTTTCGGTGCTAGAAGCTATCCTAGTCCTTGACCCTCTTGCCTCTTCAAGCTCTTTCTTCAATCCTTCTTCATTCCTTTTAGATAAGTCTAACTCCTTTCTTAGCTTATCTTCAATCTTCTTGGATCTTTCCACTTGTTCACTTAAGTGGTCAATATGAGCTAAAAGGTCTAGATTCTCTTCTCTCAATTTTTGAGTCTTTTCCTTGGTCTTCATTGCTAAGCTTTTAAACTCGGCGAGGTATTCATCTAGAACCTTTTTCTCCACATATCCATGTGTGGAGTTAGATGAAAAGTCATCTTCACTAGAGTCACTTTCTTCTTAACTCTCATTCTCTTCTTCATTGTAGGAGATCGGAAAGGCAAAATAGTTGTTTTCACAATCATTCAAGCTTGAGGGACTTCCTTCAACAACTTTCACTTTGTTGTCCCACTTGTGAGAGCAACCTAATGCCAAAAATTTTGCCACAACCTCTTCATCACTATCACTTGAAGTGGCGGCCTCCTCTCTTTCATCTTCCAAGTTAGCACAATCCTTGGAGATATGCCCGAATCCTCCACATTTGTAGCATTGAATCTTCTCTCTTGAAGACATCTCATGATATGGCTTGACATTCTTGATTGTGGTCTTCTTCTTCTTGAAGTCACTCCCCTTTGAGCCATAACCACTCTTTTGTAGATTTAAGAACTTCTTGAATCCCTTGGCAATGAGTGCCATGTCTTCATATGAGTCATCCTCCTCCTCTTCCATCTTGGATGTCTTCAAGGTAGTATCCTTTTTCTTCTTAGGAGGTGATGTGGTAGCCTTTCTTGATTCATAGGCTAGAAGTCTTCCAATGACTTCACTCGGCTTCATTTCCTTGTAGGTGTCATTTTCTTCTAAAGCCGTCACTTTGGGTTCAAACCTCTCGGGAAGTGATCGCATGATCTTTTGCTTGATTCTTCTATCCGAGTAAGGATCACCAAGTTGGTGACTTTGGTTCACAATGTCCATTAGTCTCACTTGGAAGTCATTGAAGTGCTCGTGTTCTTCCATCCTAATGGTCTCAAACCGAGTTTGAAGGACTTGAAGCTTTGAGTCCTTGACAACCTCGATGCCTTTATGTGCAACTTCTAGGATGTCCCATGCCTCTTTAGCAATCCTAGTAATTTGAATCAGTTTGTACTGATTTTCACTCACTGCACATCGGATGGCATGAATAGCCTTGTTGTTCCACATGGAGTCAATAAATTCTTGAGGACTCCACTATGCCTTAGGCTTGAGAACTTCTTCTCCTCCATCCGTAGGAGTCATCATAGGTGGAGCATATCCATCTTCAACCGCCATCCACGCCCTATCATGGATTTGGCATATGTATGCTTCCATCTTCCCCTTCCATGAGGAGTAATTATCGCCGGTGAGCAACGGTGGCCTCACGCTCGACGCTCCCTCTTTGCTCATCCCGAAACCACTCATAGTATTTGGATGAATGTAAATGAGATTAATGCAAATGAGATGAATGCAAAATGTATGAATAAATCAAAAAATCACACAAGATGCAAAACACACCAAAATGAGCAAGGATCACCTATGTATGTCTAGGAACCCGCTCTGATACCAATTGAAACAAATTATAGCACGGTGTGTATAAAACTATCTAGAGGGGGGTTGAATAGATTTTAAATGATTTTACCCAATTTTTGCATGTATGTCAATTTTACGAAAATGCCCCTAACTAGTCAAAATAATAAAACAAGTGTAATAAGGTGCGGAATGTAAATAACACTTGATATTTACGTGGAAACCCTCACGGGAAAAACCACGAGCTGTTATGTGCACCACACACGAACCTCAAATCCACTAATTGAAATGATTACAACCTAATCCCGGTTTAATGATCTAATCCCGATCAATAATCATCACAACTACCTAATCCCGGTATAAGTGGACCTAGTCCAATTGCTTGCGAATTAAGTAACCTAATCCCGGTCACAACACAAGTCTTAATTCTCTAAGAAGAGATAATACAACCTAAGTGAATATTATGAAATATCCAAAAATGCAATTAGAGCTAGGTTACTCTATATGCTTATCTAGGATAATGATTTTGCAATTAATTCAATCCTAGATATTAAAAGCTAGATGACATGTCAAATAGCTTAGCTAAACATAGATTATGAAAACCTAGATAGCTATCAAAATACAACACTCAATCATGTCAACACAACAATCTCTATTTTGTATCTAGAATATATTCTAAGAGCATAGAAATAATATAAAAGATGTCAATGATAAATAAAACACTAATTATATATGATAATAGTGAAGAACTTATCAAAGAATATGTGTTGACCAAAACCCATTCAAGCAAGCATCCTAACTATGCTAGGAAATGCTAGATGATAATTTGATGTGTAAGATCCTAGATCTTTGTTGCCTTGATTCCATTGCAAAACTCTCTTTATTTGTATTGATTAGTTGCTTAGGTGTTTCTTGGAGAGAAGAAGCTTCAAAGGTTAAAAGCAACGTATCTTGCAAATATCGTCTTCAAGAGGAACATCGCTTACTTGGATGCTAAGGTATCAAGATACTTCTTCCTCTTGCAAGGCGTAAGCGCACACACACACAATTCATACATGTGTGTCCCTACATCATAGTTCAAACATTTGGTATAATACATTCACACACTTTTGAGTATGCACATGCATTGGTCCCTTATAGACAAATATTGTAGAATTGCATGCTTTGTGACTATCTCTTTGATATGGCATGCTTGTGTGAATTTGTGTTTATTTATTTGTGTGTTTTGTATTTTGGACTTGAATATGTTCTTATTTGATTCCTTATTGAGTCTCGGTCGTTTCAGTTACTCATTCATAAGGTTTCGAGTCCAAACGACTTAGCTAGGCTACTTTGCGTTCTCATTCGTGGAGTTGACTTCATCATCATTTTCCGAGATGATTTCTCAACCATTTTTCAAATTTTTATAGTCGTAGTCATGCATGAGGGAGTCATGGTTAGTAATCCAAAAACGGATTCGAAATCGGAGTTCGGATGCCCAAGATACAGCTGATGAACGTGAGAGAGCGCGCGAGAAGCAAGCATGGCCAAAGGCCATGCATTGCCCACCACGTGTGGAGCCCGTGGGACCCACGGTCAGAGCACCCCTCTGGTCCTGTGTGGCCCACGCGCCCCCACGGGGTGCTGACATGGCAGCCACTAATTGGCTCACGTCATCCTCTCTCTTCTCCATCTCTTTTCCTTCCATTTATATTCGAAATCCCGTGCAGAATTCTTTACAACTTTTGATTTCTTATTTTGATCATATCTCTCTCATTTAAACTCCGAATTGAGTGATTCAAAAGCCAAAATTGTTGGTCTTGAAGAGAGATACAAACCCCAAGCATTTTTAGAGTCATTTGAGTTCGTGATTTTTCACAGTTAGCTGATTTCAGTTCGTGACTCAACTTTTGTATGTGAAACTTCTTCTTCTCACTTCATCTTTTGATCATCTCTTTTAATCTTCCTAATTGATAGATGATATGTGTTTAGAATGTTGTTAGATCATATTCTAGGGGTGGTTGATCTATTGATTGTTGAGTTTTAGCCATTTGATTTCAATTGAACATATATTGCTAAACTTGACCTATCTTGATACTGATTCTAGAAATACTTTTTGTTCTTGAGCTTGATTGTTGATTTCTAGGTTTTTGTCACATGTTCATGAACTAGGATTTTTGATTGTGCTATCTACCATTTAAATCTAGTTCTTGTTTGGATTGAATATGTTGTGGATTTCAAGTGTTAACTTGTTCACTTGATTTCAAAGCTAGTTTTATGATTTCTATTGAAAACTTGTTACTCTAGCTTTGATTGACATGTTTAGGCTTCTAGATATTTTTGTGAATGATTTTGAATATCTAATCTAGATCTCTAATCACATGTTCATAAGAATTAGCTACATTTGCTTGTGAGTTTGATTTGTGCAAATCTAATTCTTCAAAGAGTGTGTTTGATCTACTTGCTCTATTTGCTTGTATTTGCATCATTTGCATCACTTAGATCATTGCCTTGTGAAAGGTTGAAGTCTCTTGCAAAGTGAGTGAAGCTTTATCTTGAGCAAGAAGTCTTGGCTAGGAAAGTGTTCCAGATAGCCATGCAAGAAGTCTTGATTAGAGTCGGGAGGACTCGGATAGTCAAGCAAGAAATCTTCCTAGAGACGTGAGTGTCTTGGATAGGAAGTTGCTTCCTAGAGGTGTAGGACACATCTTGGATAGGAAGTAGGCTTGGTAGTTCACTAGGCCCAAGGGTAGATTAGGAGGTGATAGCTTAAGCGGATATCATGTGTTGATAGCTTGAGTGTGCAAGTCCTTTTCATATAGTTGATTGCTTTGCCGGTGGTTGTGGTATCAACCCGTGGATGTTTCCTCTTTGAGGTTTTACCACGTAAAAATACTTGTGTCTTTTTCGCTTTAATTTTCATTATCTTCCATATGTTTGTATTGATTGCATTACTTGTAAATTGATTTTCACATGTGTTAATTAAATCAATTCAATTGTTAAGATTCATCAAGTGTGCTTTTAATTGTTGTATTCTGTATATTTTTTGTATATTGGAAGAATTTGGGCCTATACCTATTCACCCCCCCTCTAGGTATATATTACACTATATTGCTTAAGGGAATTTAAATTGGTATCAGAGCGGGTGTCTAGAAGTAATTAGATAGATCCATATTATAGTGTTTGTGTTTTGTTTTGTTGTGTTTTTTTTTTTTTTTTTTTGTGTATTGTTCATTTTTGTAGCTATGGGTGATTCAATGCCGGAAGGTACTTCTAGTGCTAGACCTCCACTCTTGGATAGTGGTAACTACACCTTTTGGAGAAATACAATGAAAGCCTACATTAGAGCTATCAATGATAAATCATGGATGAGTGTGAGTGATGTAGTAGAGGAAAAGGTGTCCTTGGATGATCGAGAATCTACTAGCAATCACATTGCTCATGTGGCTATATATTAAGGAAGATTTGAGGATAGTAGTGAAGACTCCTCAAGTATTGAGGAACATGAAAACTCTTCAAGTAGTAAAGATAGTGAAATCTCCTCCGATGATGAAGAGTTCGAAGCCTCCTCAAATCAAAATTATATAAGCTTCAATGACAAGATCCTTCAACAAAAGAATGAAGAGAACAACAAGTTGAAGTTGATCAATGCCAATTTAGTGGTTATCTTTAAAGCTCTTGTCAGTGAAAAGAAGATGTCTTTGGAGAAGATGAGCAAGCAAAGTGAAGTCATCAAGGAGCATGAAAAGACCATTGAAAAGTATGTCTCTAAGGTGGAGGAAAGTGCTCAAGAGCTAGATGATCTAAAAGAAGACTTTACTATGAAGTTGTTTGCCATGGAAGGAGAGATTAAGTAAAAAGAGAACTCTTTATCTATCATGAAGATAAAGGAGTGTGAGCTTATAGATGAAGTCAAAGCTCTCAAAGAGTCTATTAATGGCATGAAAATTGGAGCCATTAAGCTTGATGAAGTGATAAAACTTGGAAAGCATCATCGCTATAAAAGTGGCTTGGGTTATGTAGAAGAAGTTAAGAAGACTTCTACAACCAAGAACAAGCCAAGAATTTCCAAGGAGAAGAAAGACTCAACTACTATTCCTTCCAACATCAAAGACAAAGACAAAAGGAGCTATGGAGCTTCTCAACCGACTTCTCAACCAAAGCATGCACACCAAAAAGGTAACTTTTCTAAATTCATTCCGGTTTGTCATTATTGTAATGTGGTTGGTCACATTAGGCCTAAGTGTTATGAATATGCTAGGCAATGCAAACTAGGAAATGTGGAACATGATAAAAATGTGAAAAAGTTACCTAATCATTCTCCTAAGCATGAGTTTAAGTCTAGAGCTAGACATAACATCTCTAAGTTTATCCTGGTTTGTCATTTTTGCAATGTTGTTGGGCATATCAAACCTAAATGCTACAAGTATATTAGATAATGCGAACTAGGGAATGAGATGCATGCTAGTGAGATGAAAAGACTTCCTTTGGTTGTTTCTAAACATGTTAGGGCATTAGAGACTATGCATGATTAACATGTTAATGAAAAGAAATCAACAAGGAAAGTTTGGGTTAAGAAAAATAATGTGCATACTTGTGAAATGGATAAATTTTCTTTGAAAGTTTCTAAACATGACAATAGCTTTGATGCTTTGAGAAATGTGCATATTGATCATATTCATGTGAAGAAACCTATCAAGAAAATTTGGATTGAAAAGAATAACATGCATGTTAATGATAATCATGTTAAGAAAAATGTTAAGAAGAAATTGGTTAAGAAGAGTGTTAACCATGATCATTTAAAGAGTCTTGATGAAATATTTGTACGTGGCAAAAATGATGACTTTAATATGAGTGATGTTTTTATGAAGAAGATAGTTGATGATTTATCTTCTAGATTTCATATTGCCATGCGTAATGATCATGATGTTGTTTGTGTTGGTTCACCTAAGACCAATATGGTTAAAGGTGAGTGCTCTCATACTTGATTGAGTAGCACATATAAGAATATTTTTGTTCTTGTTTGATAAGAGTTCTAAGTTTGATGCTTGACTAAGCTATTTGTAATGTGCTAGGTCTAGTATTCAAACTTGGTGTCTCTAATCAATTCATGAACTTAATATTCTCATAATCACTATGATAGTCAAAATATGTTGATTAACTTTAAAGAAGTAAAATTTTGAAATTTATTTGGTGAAATTTTTTTGTTAAGACTTTTAGAGAAAGTCATTCTCATGTATTTGTTTGAGTTGAAAGTGTTTGGTCTTTATTTTCTTGGGATGACACACCAACAACTTGTTGTCATGAGGACAAACAAGCCAAGAAAGCTCATAAAAAGAGTGGAGACCTTTCATTTGTTAAAAAGCTTACTAAGGTATTTTTCTACTCTAAAAGCTTGCTTTCTATTTCATCCTTTCAACTCTATGTATGCATGATATCATTGCACATAGATATTAGGAATCATTTCATTAGAGAACATGTTGAACATTCTATTGTTTCTCTAGAGCATATGCCTACTAAAAATCAACTTACGGACTTGTTCACCAAGCCCTTAGACAAAGAGAGGTGTAAAACTCTTAGAATGTCTATTGGCATGATTTGTGTTGAATATTGTCTATGTGTGATTGTGAGTGGCTTGATGAGCAAAACTTTAATTGAAAATCAATATCTTTGAGAGCTACTCACTTGAGAAGTAATGATCTTAAATAAATAACTCTTATTGTTTATAGATCATGCACTTGAGCTTGAAAATTTATTTTTTGAAAAGTGCACTAATGCCGTTTTAGTTCTGAGTATATGTGGTTGAAAATGTGTAGATAATGGATGCATCTAGAAGTTTATTGCTAAGTACATGATAGATGACCTATGGTATGTATCCATTTTGCTTCGGCACTATATAGTAATCAATGAGCACCCTCATGGAAAGTGCTACACACCTTGGTTGTGCAGCCGCTCAATGTAGGAAAAGGCTACGCCATTGTAATGAGTGAAAGCCGCCATGAGGTGTATATGTTTATGTTAGAAAAATCAAAGAAGTGTTAAAAAGAATCATTTCAAAAAAAAAAAAAAAATCTTTGATTCTAAACCTAAAAGAAATGAAAAATAAAAGGCTTAATGGTTTATAGTTGAGAATTGTGAAAAAGCTCGGGTTGAAAAACAGAACGGGAAAACGAGCCACATGCACACACACGCTCATATGTTGATATCTATTCTTTTTAAAAGCAAAAATCAGGATGAATATCGGTTTGACCTATTTTTGGAAATGCTTTAGATGGATAGGTGTGGATAGAGTTTGCATGTTGATATCACAATTACTCCTACTATATATGTGAGAAGCATTCACACACACACACACATTTTGCTTATGTGCTTGATTCATTAGCAATGTGAGAATATTTTTGAGAGATTAATGAAAATCTATGATTCTCTCTTAGACTTTGACAAGTTATGAAATATTTTCTCTTATTGCTTGATTGTGTGATTGTGTGATTGTGTGATGTCCCTTGTGAACAAATCTGCTTGGTGATCATAATGTGGAGCATATGTTTAGGGGGAGCTTAGTTTATTCAACTTCGCTTTCTATATGATTTGTTTGCTTAATATCTCATTCTTTATCTCTTGTGTCCTTTGTCTATTCCTTGATAAAAAAGGGGAGAAATTGTATACCTCACCATGTTTGATATGGGGGAATCCATGTTTAATATAGGGGAGTAAAATGTATACCTCTCACCATGTGTGGAGAAATGTTCCAAATGTGTGGGAAATTCCTCTTTGTGCTTTTATGGAGACTTTGTGTTAATGGGGAGAATTATTGTCTTAAGGGGGAGAAAAGAATTCCTACCTAATTGTGTTAAGGATCTTAGGAAGAGCTTTAATATGAAAACATTTATTCACTTGAGATAATGCTTTTGTGTTTGAGATAAGGGAAATTCTTGTTTGTTTTTGTGAATATATCTCACCATTCTTCTTTGGAGAAGATCTCTTGTTGGTTTGCTATGTTGCTCATAGGTGCTTTGAAGATCAAAGAAGAGATTCTTAAAGACTCATGAAGACTTAAAGACCTTTAGTCTAGGGATCTCTTTGTAATGTGAGGATGAGAGAATGCTATCAACATTGAGTTTATTGGAGTGAAACAATGTATGGTGAGGATGAGGTTTTGCCATGGAATAGCCAAATGGAGACATTGTAAGATCCTAGATCTTTGTTGCCTTGATTCCATTGCAAAACTCTCTTTATTTGTATTGATTAGTTGCTTAGGTATTTCTTGGAGAGAAGAAGCTACAAAGGTTAAAAGCAACGTATCTTGCAAATATCGTCTTCAAGAGGAACATCGCTTACTTGGATGCTAAGGTATCAAGATACTTCTTCCTCTTGCAAGGTGTAAGCGCACACACACACAATTCATACATGTGTGTCCCTGCATCGTAGTTCAAACATTTGGTATAACACATTCACACACTTTTGAATATGCACATGCATTGGTCTCTTATAGACAAACATTGTAGAATTGCATGCTTTGTGACTATCTATTTGATATGACATGCTTGTGTGAATTTATATTTATTTATTTGTGTGTTTTGTATTTTGGACTTGAATATGTTCTTATTTGATTCCTTATTAAGTCCCGGTCGTTTCGGTTACTCATTCATAAGGTTTCGAGTCCAAATGACTTAGCTAGGCTACTTTGCGTTCTCATTCGTTGAGTTGACTTCATCGTCATTTTCCAAGATGATTTCTCAACTATTTTTAAAATTTTTGTAGTCGTAGTCATGCGTGAGGGAGTCATGGCTCATAATCCAAAAACAGATTCGAAATCGGAGTTCGGATGCCCAAGATACGGCTGAAGAACGTGAGGGAGCGCGCGAAAGGCAAGCATGGCCAAAGGCCATGCATTGCCCACCACATGTGGAGCCCGTGTGACCCACGGCCAGAACACCCCTCTGGTCCCGTGTGGCCCACACACCCCCACGGGGTGCTGACATGGCAGCCTCTGATTGGCTCACATCATCCTCTCTCTTCTCCATCTATTTTCCCTCCATTTATATTTGAAATCCCGTGCAGAATTCTTTAAACTTTTGATTTCTTATTTTGATCATATCTCTCTCATTTAAACTCCGAATTGAGTGATTCAAAAGCCAAAATTGTTGGTCTTGAAGAGAGCTACAAATCCCAAGCATTTTTAGAGTCATTTGAGTTCATGAGTTTTTTCAGTTAGCTGATTTCAGTTCGTGACTCAACTTTTGTATGTGAAACTTCTTCTTCTCACTTCATCTTTTGATCATCTCTTTTAATCTTCCTGATTGATAGATGATATGTGTTTAGAATGTTGTTAGATCATATTCTAGGGGTGGTTGATCTATTGATTGTTGAGTTTTAGCCATTTGATTTCAATTGAACATATATTGCTAAACTTGACCTATCTTGATATTGATTCTAAAAATACTTTTTGTTCTTGAGCTTGATTGTTGATTTCTAGGTTTTTGTCACATGTTCATGAACTAGGATTTTTGATTGTGCTATCTACCATTTAAATCTAGTTCTTGTTTGGATTGAATATTTGTGGATTTCAAGTGTTAACTTATTCACTTGATTTCAAAGCTAGTTTTGTGATTTCTATTGAAAACTTGTTACTCTAGCTTTGATTGACATGTTTAGGTTTCTAGATATTTTTGTGAATGATTTTGAATGTCTAATCTAGATCTCTAATCACATGTTCATAAGAATTAGCTACATTTGCTTTTGAGTTTGATTTGTGCAAATCTAATTCTTCATAGAGTGTGTTTGATCTACTTGCTCTATTTGCTTGTATTTGCATCATTTGCATCACTTAGATCATTGCCTTGTGAAAGGTTGAAGTCTCTTGCAAAGTGAGTGAAGCTTTGTCTTGAGCAAGAAGTCTTGGCTAGGAAAGTGTTCCATATAGCCAAGCAAGAAGTCTTGATTAGAGTCGGGAGGACTCGGATAGTCAAGCAAGAAATCTTCCTAGAGACGTGAGCGTCTTGGATAGGAAGTTGCTTCCTAGAGGTGTAGGACACATCTTGGATAGGAAGTAGGCTTGGTAGTTCACTAGGCCCAAGGGTAGATTAGGAGGTGATAGCTTAAGCGGATATCAAGTGTTGATAGCTTGAGTGTGTTAGTCCTTTTCATATAGTGGATTGCTTTGCCGGTGGTTGTGGTATTAACCCGTGGATGTTTCCTCTTTGAGGTTTTACCACGTAAAAATACGTATGTCTTTTTCGCTTTAATTTTCATTATCTTCCATATGTTTGTATTGATTGCATTACTTGTAAATTGATTTTCACATGTGTTAATTAAATCAATTCAATTGTTAAGATTCATCAAGTGTGCTTTTAATTGTTGTATTCCGCATATTTTTTGTGTATTGGAAGAATTTAGGCCTATACCTATTCACCCCCCCTCTAGGTATATATTACACTATATTGCTTAAGGGAATTTCATGATGCATATGAGAATGGTTTTTGAGTGTTAAAAATGTGTTCTTGATTTGATTTTCTCTCAAATGTCTCTCTTTGAAGTTTAGGGTTCTTAGAGTTAAAGAACATTAATTCAGAAAAAGAGAAAGTGTGATATTTATAGACATCAAGAACAGGGCATGTGAAAAGACAAGTTTGCCCCTGTGTTAGGTTGATAATTAGTGTTGGCATTAATTCCATATCAAAACGTGTTTTACTTGTAATGTTTAGTGGTTAGTAAATGAAGGATTTCGAAGACGAAGGACGTCTCAACCATTATTCGCTCAAGTTGCCGGCTTTTAAGAGTTTCGGACATTATCGGTCTACAAAGGTATTCAAAGACCTCTTATCTCTTACAAGGCTAGGCACACACTCACACATATCATTCTTGTGTGTCCCTTCATGATTTTATTTCATTTACATTTCACTTTCACACACTTGGCAAAATATGCTCATGCATTCACATTTAGTTAATAAACTTTGTGTTCTGCATTTTCTAGGACTATGTCCGGAAACTAGCATATGTGTGTGTATTTTGTTTGTATGTTTCCATATTTTGTGTTTAGGACTTGAACATGTTCTTATTCATGCCTTATTGAGTTCCGGTCATTTCGGTTACTCATTCATAAGGTTTCGAGTCCAAAGTGTTGACTATGCCACTTTACGTTCTCTTGTTTGTGTTGACTTCATCAATGATTTCCGAGATGATTTCTCAACCATTTTTCAAAGTTGTATAGTCGTTATCGTGCATGAGAGAGTCAAAGTTCGTAATCCAAAAACAGATTCGAATTCAGAGTTCGGACGCCCGAGATACGGGCCGACGAACCGAGGGAGCGCGTGAGAGGACAGCCCAGGCCGTGGGCCACAAGGGGGCCGTGGTTGAGGCCGTGGGCCCACGGCCTGGAGCAGCTCTGCTCCGTGTGGGCCACGCGTCCCCACGGCCTGGGGGTGACGTGGCACCACTGGTTGGCCGGTTT